>OY292509.1:367500-467500 GCA_958496325.1 Nomophila noctuella
CCATTTCTAAATGAAATCTCGCAGAAAAGAGTGCCATACACGTGCAACTTACTGAACAAAGTATGCCAGTTGAGTCTATAAATATTAATTTTTCACCTAAGTGTGAAAATCATGAAAAATATTTTCAAAATAACTCAGGGTGTGATTATTGTTCGATACTGATGCCAAAAATGCAATCGTAAAATTTTTGTCTGTCTGTATGCTCCTTATACAAACAAAAACTACTCGGCGGATTTTAACGACACTTGGTTCAATTATTTTATTATTCACACTTCTGGGCAGATTATAGGATACTTTCATTAGGCTACAGTCAATAGGACCAGAGAAGTGTTTTTTTCTGGTATAATAAAAAAGAAGACTGATATCATATAGATACGTAAATCAATACGTTTAAAGCTGTTAAACACATGAAAATTTAATAAAATAAGTCGTAATAATTAATTTTGATTTCACAATAACTATGATTTTCATTATTTTCTTCCTAATTCATGGAAATTTTGTGGCTTTCTGTACGACAACACACAAAACTGGCAATCTCGCGAGATCTCGTAATTGACGAGATCTCGCGAGATCGTCTTTCGTAAACTCGCGAGATCTCGCCGGAGCAGTAATCTCGCGAGATTGCATTCCCTACATACATATATGTATATACATACACCCACTTACTCATACACACACGAAATCAAATATTTTTTATTTATTTATTCAGTTTATTCAATGTTTTCTTAGGTTTACGCGACTGTTACTCATGAAATAAAACTACTTTTAAACGGATATAATCGCGATATAATAACGGAGATATAACGGATATAATTTTCCTGTAAAAATGTAGTTATCAAGAATATACCGCGATTATATCAGTTTTAAAGTAGTTTTATTTTATCAGTTTATTCAAATTAATTTATTCAAAATTGAGTTCCTGTTTCTGACAATTTTGGGTGATCACTTCCACCTCCTATAGCCTACGACTAGTAAAAATAAATAAGTAATTTATCAGGAGGCTTTTTTGTAATAAATGAATGTTATTTTTTATTAATACTCAAATTCGGTCTGTTCTACGCTATCTCCACAGTTTCGTGCAAGGAGCTTGTACAGATCTTACTCCACTTCTTCAGCTATGTCCTCAATCTGTATGTTTGTTAAAATACATGTGTCTGTGTGTCCCAGAGCGAGAACGTGCTGGTGTGGGCGATGCCGAGCCCGCAGGAGGCGGCCGCCGCGGAGCTCAGCCACGCGCCCATCGACGTGCACGTCAAGCTGGGCGACTACGGTGAGTGCGTGTGTGTGTGTGTGTGTGTGTCAGAGCGGGAACGTGCTGGTGTGGGCGATGCCGAGCCCGCAGGAGGCGGCCGCCGCGGAGCTCAGCCACGCGCCCATCGACGTGCACGTCAAGCTGGGCGACTACGGTGAGTGCGTGTGTGTGTGTGTGTGTGTGTCAGAGCGGGAACGTGCTGGTGTGGGCGATGCCGAGCCCGCAGGAGGCGGCCGCCGCGGAGCTCAGCCACGCGCCCATCGACGTGCACGTCAAGCTGGGCGACTACGGTGAGTGCGTGTGTGTGTGTGTGTGTGTGTGTGTGTGTCAGAGCGGGAACGTGCTGGTGTGGGCGATGCCGAGCCCGCAGGAGGCGGCCGCCGCGGAGCTCAGCCACGCGCCCATCGACGTGCACGTCAAGCTGGGCGACTACGGTGAGTGCGTGTGTGTGTGTGTGTGTGTGTCAGAGCGGGAACGTGCTGGTGTGGGCGATGCCGAGCCCGCAGGAGGCGGCCGCCGCGGAGCTCAGCCACGCGCCCATCGACGTGCACGTCAAGCTGGGCGACTACGGTGAGTGCGTGTGTGTGTGTGTGTGTGTGCGTGTGTGTGTGTGTGTCAGAGCGGGAACGTGCTGGTGTGGGCGATGCCGAGCCCGCAGGAGGCGGCCGCCGCGGAGCTCAGCCACGCGCCCATCGACGTGCACGTCAAGCTGGGCGACTACGGTGAGTAACGCACGTTAACTGGTAGAAAATACCATGACGTATTAAGTCAGCCTTTTGTATAACTATTGTCGTAAAATTAAGTATAAATAAATAGCTGTATTCTGTATCTGTCAGCGAAAAATAACAAAAACCGTAAGTTTATAAATGTACTTTTTTTCCGTTTTATAAACTGTCGTATGATTCTAAATTGGATATAAATCGTATTAGTTTACGCCTACATCTTCGTTTTATAAATTTACCAAACCCATACGGAAAATAACAAGAAAGCGCCATTTGCGCTCTGATTGGTTGAATAGACAACGTGTCTCTTCTTTTTCTCAAGTTTTCCACAGAGCTACGAATGTTTTATAATGGCCATGACAGAATAATGTAAAATGTTTGTTTCACAATAATTGAAGGTAGGTTAGGGTTATTCTTTTTCGCAACTTTTAAAAGTCCCTGTTAGACATAAAGTCTTACAATTGTTGTTACTCGTATTAAAAACTTATAAGCGGAACAGGAAATCGTTCTGGTTTTGTTTTTCCCATATCACTACAATCACTACATAGTATAAAACAAAGTCGCTTTTTCTGTCATGTTGTATGTTGTATGTCCCTATGAACGCTTAAATCTTGAAAACTACGCAACGGATTTTGATGCGGTTTTTTTTAATAGATTGAGTAACTCATGAGGAAGGTTTTTATGTATAATATCATCCATTAAATAGTGGACAAGTACCACGGGCGAAGCCGGGGCGGGTCGCTAGTAATTTATAAGTTAACCGTTTGAATACTATTGAAATAATTATTTCATAAAATCTTACATAAAACAAGTAATTGTTAACTATATATCAAACATATGATTACATATGTCCAACATAATGTCATTTAATTGTTCTTTGTTCAAAATTTGTTGCATGTTATACTCATCTTGGGGCGTTTTATGTGTAGGCATCAGCCGCCTGGCGCCGCCGTCAGGCACGAAGGGCTTCGGCGGCACGGAGGGGTTCATGGCGCCCGAGATCATGCGCTACAACGGCGAGGAGGAGTACAATGAGAAGGTACGCATTAAACTAAATACAGTCACGAGCAATAACATGTATACACCCTTATCCGACCGTATCGACGCTTATGTCAAAGCAGTAAAGTTTATATTCCAATATGTTTGTATATACAATATGTTAGTGCTCACGACAGTACCTACAGAACACTTGAAAAAGTCCAGTGTCTCGTCTACACGAGATAGGCTGGTTTACATAGAAGTCGTTCAAATTCCGCGGGCTGTTTCAGTATGAAATATTATCTGGCACGAAGGACCAAAAATGTTACTTTGGTCCTTCGAACCGGATTAATGAAAGTGTTACTGTGTCCATAATAATAATGTTTTGACGTTGTTTTTTTCTAACATAGGAATTAACGTCCTGTCGTCATAGCTTGCTTGCCATTGCGAAAACTTACCCATTGCAGGGACCATTACATTATTTGCGTACGCAGGTGGACTGCTTCTCGTTCGGCATGCTGATGAACTAGGTGCTGTCGCTGTGGAAAATCTTCCAAAATAACGTTTTTGGTCCTTCGAGCCGTATATATAACTGTCAAACCTATGCCTCTTCTGGGCCCGTACTGTCCTACAGACACTATCCATTGTACGTGGTTGCTCAGGTGGACTGCTTCTCGTTCGGCATGCTGGTGTACGAGGTGCTGTCGCTGCGGCAGCCGTTCGAGGGGCACGAGGCGGTGAAGGAGGCCGTGCTCGAGGGCGCTCGCCCCACGCTCACCACCAGGGTAAATAATAATATTATTATTATATTTCTTTATTTCGAACAACTCATACAGTTCATAAAACACACAGCATAAAATTGAACACAAATTATTTCTGTACAGAAAATTCTAAACTCTAAATTAAATATTCTAGCTAACTACAATTTTAAACGACTATAGTAAAATGTTATGACAAATGCAAGTGATTCATCATAAGGAAAGGGACTTTAATTGGAATAAGGTTATTTGCAAGTACATAATATGCACTCTTGATTACATATAATCTAGATATCAGTTATTTGGCAAATCTTTTGGGACTGATAGGGAGGTGTGACATACACTACAACGCAATCCTAATAGCTTTACGAGCGAACCCAATCAGAAATATTACAGTTTCGAGGCTTCGATAAATTCTTGAAACCTTCGAAATATTCCAGTTTTTGCTATATAGATGATCTATTGACGACCCCTTACTTAGAATATTTGTAATGATTAAAAGCCGACTTTTTAAATGATGGTCGTGGATCTTAGTTTCCAATATCACCCAGTATTTTTAGCACGCCACAACGGGTGCCACAACTTGCTTCATAAAAGTGTTTGGTGTGGCTACGTGGCTTTTTTCGTTGAAGTTAGGGAAGTTTACTGTACGGCGGTGTTAATTTCGAAGCTGTTGTTTGCGACGCTTCCATCCTGTGCGGATATTTAAGTAGCATTATCATGGTGGTGGTGCCCCCAGGAGCTTGAGTACCCCTGCAACCTGCTGGAAGCCATGCGGCGCTGCTGGAGCGGCGCGCCGGAGCTGCGGCCGTCCGCCGCCGCGCTGGTGTCCGCGCTGGCCGCGCCCGAGGCCGCCGCGCTGCAGGACGCCGCCGCCGCGCGCCCCGCCCGCGCCGCCGTGCCCGTGCCTGCCAGGCAGCGCGGTGAGTGTCTGTGCTCTGTGCCCTGGGACCTGTGCCGTGGTGCCTCCAGCAGCTGGAGTATTCTTACGTCCGTCCGCCGCCGCGCTGGTGTCCGCGCTCGCCGCGCCCGAGGCCGCCACGCTGCAGGACGCCGCCGCCGCGCGCCCCGCCCGCGCCGCCGTGCCCGTGCCTGCCAGGCAGCGCGGTGAGTGTCTGTGGTCTGTGCCCTGTGCCGTGGTGCCTCCAGCAGCTGCAGTACCCCTGCGTCCGGCCGCCGCGCTGCAGGACGCCGCCGCCGCGCGCCCCGCCCGCGCCGCCGTGCCCGTGCCTGCCAGGCAGCGCGGTGAGTGTCTGTGGTCTGTGCCCTGTGCCGTGGTGCCTCCAGCAGCTGCAGTACCCCTGCGTCCGGCCGCCGCGCTGCAGGACGCCGCCGCCGCGCGCCCCGCCCGCGCCGCCGTGCCCGTGCCTGCCAGGCAGCGCGGTGAGTGTCTGTGGTCTGTGCCCTGTGCCGTGGTGCCTCCAGCAGCTGCAGTACCCCTGCGTCCGGCCGCCGCGCTGCAGGACGCCGCCGCCGCGCGCCCCGCCCGCGCCGCCGTGCCCGTGCCTGCCAGGCAGCGCGGTGAGTGTCTGTGGTCTGTGCCCTGTGCCGTGGTGCCTCCAGCAGCTGCAGTACCCCTGCGTCCGGCCGCCGCGCTGCAGGACGCCGCCGCCGCGCGCCCCGCCCGCGCCGCCGTGCCCGTGCCTGCCAGGCAGCGCGGTGAGTGTCTGTGGTCTGTGCCCTGTGCCGTGGTGCCTCCAGCAGCTGCAGTACCCCTGCGTCCGGCCGCCGCGCTGCAGGACGCCGCCGCCGCGCGCCCCGCCCGCGCCGCCGTGCCCGTGCCTGCCAGGCAGCGCGGTGAGTGTCTGTGGTCTGTGGTCTGTGCCCTGTGCCGTGGTGCCTCCAGCAGCTGCAGTACCCCTGCGTCCGGCCGCCGCGCTGCAGGACGCCGCCGCCGCGCGCCCCGCCCGCGCCGCCGTGCCCGTGCCTGCCAGGCAGCGCGGTGAGTGTCTGTGGTCTGTGCCCTGTGCCGTGGTGCCTCCAGCAGCTGCAGTACCCCTGCGTCCGGCCGCCGCGCTGCAGGACGCCGCCGCCGCGCGCCCCGCCCGCGCCGCCGTGCCCGTGCCTGCCAGGCAGCGCGGTGAGTGTCTGTGGTCTGTGGTCTGGGACCTGTGCCGTGGTGCCTCCAGCAGCTGCAGTACCCCTGCGTCCGGCCGCCGCGCTGCAGGACGCCGCCGCCGCGCGCCCGGCCCGCGCCGCCGTGCCCGTGCCTGCCAGGCAGCGCGGTGAGTGCCTGTGGTCTGTGCCCTGTGCCGTGGTGCCTCCAGCAGCTGCAGTACCCCTGCGTCCGGCCGCCGCGCTGCAGGACGCCGCCGCCGCGCGCCCCGCCCGCGCCGCCGTGCCCGTGCCTGCCAGGCAGCGCGGTGAGTGTCTGTGGTCTGTGCCCTGTGCCGTGGTGCCTCCAGCAGCTGCAGTACCCCTGCGTCCGGCCGCCGCGCTGCAGGACGCCGCCGCCGCGCGCCCGGCCCGCGCCGCCGTGCCCGTGCCTGCCAGGCAGCGCGGTGAGTGCCTGTGGTCTGTGCCCTGTGCCGTGGTGCCTCCAGCAGCTGCAGTACCCCTGCGTCCGGCCGCCGCGCTGCAGGACGCCGCCGCCGCGCGCCCGGCCCGCGCCGCCGTGCCCGTGCCTGCCAGGCAGCGCGGTGAGTGCCTGTGGTCTGTGCCCTGTGCCGTGGTGCCTCCAGCAGCTGCAGTACCCCTGCGTCCGGCCGCCGCGCTGCAGGACGCCGCCGCCGCGCGCCCGGCCCGCGCCGCCGTGCCCGTGCCTGCCAGGCAGCGCGGTGAGTGCCTGTGGTCTGTGCCCTGTGCCGTGGTGCCTCCAGCAGCTGGAGTATTCCTACATTTGACAGGCCCATTGGTCGAGAGGCTAGAGACCCTGGCTACAAAACCAAGAGTCGCGGGTTCGAATCCCGCTAGGGGCAAATGTTTGTGTGATGAACATCGGCATTTGTACTCGAGTCATGGATGTTTATAAAAGTATTTAAGTATGTCTATCCGTTCCCTGGCTTCCATAGTACAAGCTTCGAGCTTAGTTTGGGGCTAGGCAATTGGTGTGTTAGTCTGTACCCTTTCTATGGTCTCTATGGTCGGCCTTTTACGTATCATAAATCAAGATACAAGTGTACTCTCAATTCTCTCACTCCAATCGGACTGAGTGGAGAGCCCTAAGTGAGGCCTATGCCCAGCAGTGGACTGCGATAGGCTGATGATGATGACACGAAAAGTGTGATCTACTAGTATTTATTTATTTATTTATTTAAACTTTATTGCACAAAATAAAATAAGTACAAAAGGCGGACTTAAGCCTCATGGCATTCTACAAGTCTAGTATCACCGAGACATTTCAATATGGATATCACACAACCGAGCCCTGCGCCCTGTAATCACCTCCCCTGTTCCCCAGGCGAGGCAGACGGCGAGGACGGCTGTGGCGACGGTGGCGAGAGTGGCGAGAGCGGCGACGGCTCGTGCCGCTGGGAAGTGTGGTACGGCGGCGAGCCGGAGCGCGCGCACTCGCTGCTCGCCGCGCGGCACGCCTTCACGCACCACCACACGCTGCGACTCGCGCCCGGTATGAGTTCACACGCACGCGTACATACACACACACAGACACACACACTACGCACGCATGTAAGCGGAAACCGAAATCCACGAGAACGGAGTCGGGTCGGCGGGGATCCATACTTTTATACTTTTGTATATTATTATTTTATATTACTTGTCGTATCCGACAACAGCGACCCTAAGCTATTAGGAAGTAATATTTTAATTAATTATTTGTATTATTGTATTTTGTATTTTATTTTATATTATATATTTATTAATATTATAAATGGGAAAGTGTGTCTGTCTATCTGTTTGTTTGTCTTTCTTTCACGGCAAAACGGAGCGACGAATTGAAGCTATTTTTAAGTGGAGATAGTTGAAAGGATGGAGAGTAAAATAGGCCACTTTTTGACCCATTCCAACAATTCCTTCCCTAAAATGGAAGTTTGTATGGAAAATCTAAACTACTTAAGTCAGACGCTTAGAATTTGGCATGCAGGTCCCTAAGTAAACTTGATGCTTAGTTGCAAAAGGATATTGCACAATTCCCACGGAAACGGGAGTCAGCGGGAAAAAACATTTGTATCATGAAAACCGATATCCACGCGGACGAATAGTAGTAGTCCCAACTAATATTATAAATGCGAAAGTAACTCTGTCTGTCTGTCTGTCTGTCTGTCTGTCTGTTACGCTTCCCCGCTTAAACCTCGCAACCGATTTTGATGAAATTTGGTACAGACAATCTTTAGACCCTGAGACAGAACATAGGCTACTTTTTATTTCGAAAAAAAGAAATCCACGCGGACGGAGTCGCGGGCGGCCGCTAGTAGTTTATAAATTGATAACGGAAACATTTGTGTGTTTGTGTGACACAAACATGTATTATACTAATTACTATTATACTAATATAGCTTCAACCTTCCTCGGCTAACGGACTATCCAAAACAATTTTTTTTCAATTCGATCCAGTTGTTCCTGGGATTAAGGCGTTCAAACAAATAAGCAAACAACTTCAGCTTTATCATATTTGTATAGATTCTTAACCACACATCTAGTTTTAGTCAACAATCCTCTACTTATGAGCATGATCAACTCTGTTTCGCAGACGGCGGCGCGGCGGTGCGCGCGACGGCGATGTGCCGCGTCGGCAGCAAGGTGTGGATCGGCGACAGCGCCGGACGAGTCTCCGTGTACAAGTAAGACTCAGAATATTATACAAACTGGGATTAATCGATACGTTGAGCATTTTAGTACCGAGGTACTGAGAATAAAAAAAATGATTTTATATGTAGAACTTGCAGTTGCAAAGTTCTTTACAGGTTGGTTGTCCTACTCAAAGATGTTTTTCACATGTGTATTTTCTGAAAATTACTTACTTACTTACTTACTCCGCTGGCTCAGCGACCCGAAGTGGATCCTGGCCTCCAACACGAGATTGCGCCACTGCTCCCTGTCTTGAGCAGCCCCTTGCACATTAACAGGTCCTAGCAACTCGAACATTTTCTGAAAATTTATATTATAATATTTGTCGTTTTTCTAGCTATAGATTCATTCAAGTCGGAGTCCCATTATGTTCATTATGCTGTACTGTTTTTGTATTTTACTGGTGTTTTTCTACCGGTGTGGTTTTGTGCCATTAGCTCAGCGGCGGTGAGTTAAAACACCGGGAGGAAACCTGCACATTCAGATAGTTTCTGACTTTAATTTCAGTTAGGTCTGAATTTGTTACCATGAAACAATTTGTCTGGTTCCCTCTATGTGTTACGCAGGTCTGATGGCAGTCACTTCACAGTAATAACCAGACTCGCCAATTCCTGGATCTCTGTCAAAGGGGACCCCGCACTGTAACGGGATTAACGCCAGGAGGATTATCATATGTCTGTCTCTCTCCCAGCGCGTCGTCGATGTCCCTGGCGTGGTCTGCATCCGTGCAGGAGGCGGTGGGCGGCGCCGCGTCCGCCGTCAGCGCGCTGCTGCCGCTGCCCGCGCTGCAGCGGGTCGCGCTCGCGCTCGCGTGCGGCAGGTACGCGCGCGCACACACGCACACACACGCGCACACACGCACACATATGTACACGCACACACACACACACACACACGCGCACGCACACATACACACGCGCACACAAACACGAACGTACACACACACACACGCGGACAAACACATGAATGTACACACACATACAGGGTGGAATTTTGAAATGGGTTTTGGAGGGCAGGTACATTAACCGTAACAGTTACAAGAAAACTTTATTAGGCAACCATCGATACATTTTTGATTTATTTTGATCTGCATTCACAGTTTTTAACATACACACACACACAAACGCACGTACGCTCACACATTCACACACTCTTCACTGAGATCACCTTTCTTTGAGGTACATAATTTTACAGTGATCATTTAGTCCCTTATATGCATCAGCGGCCTGTGCCAGTCTGATGATGATGATGATGATGATGTCTTAGGCTGTTCCTGGTGACGGGGTCGCGTCCGATGGCGGAGGGCAGCTGGGTGCTGACGGAGCTGGGCACCGCCACCGAGCTGTGTTGCCTCGCCGCCGTGCCCGCCGCCAAAGGGTGACTACATTATAATAGCACAGTTGATAAAACCATCAAACTGCATAATTAGAATTTTAATCAAATGTTTGCACATCGTCTGGCCACGATAAAATATATTGGAAATTTGTACCTACTATGTTATCTATAAATGTTACCATATTCAGCAAATAAACACTTATGATTATGCATACAATAGACCTGAGAGAAATGGGAAAAAATGGGAGAGTGTGTCTGTCTTTCCTTCACGGCAAAACGGAGCGACGAATTGACGTGATTTTTTAAGTGGAGATAGTGAACGAGACGTAGAGTAACATAGGCTACTTTTTGGTCCATTCTAACCCCCCACTTCTCCAAAATGTTGGGTAGAAGATTGGATGGAGCATTCCGCAATTTTCAAGGTAAGAAAGCTAAAAATTGGTATGCTGACTATTTATGACCAAAAAAATCATGTGTCATCAATGCCATATTTCGTATTATTATAATCACAATTGACTTTCAGTTTCGAGTGTATTTGCTTACTTACTTACTCCGTTGGCTCAGCGACCCGAAGTGGATCTTGGCCTCCAACACGAGATTGTGCCACTGCTCCCTGTCTTGAGCAGCCTCTTGCACATTGACTGGTCCCAGCAACTCGAACATGTCCCTCGTAACCATGTCTTTCCAGCGATACTTTGGACGCCCGACCGGTCTTCGACCACTTGGCATCCCCATGTAGGCACGCTTCACCGCGCGATCTTATAAAATAATTGCGAATTGGAACTGTTTCGAACTAAACCCGCAACTGTGAAAATATTGTTTGCTTCAAATTTTTTTGGCTCCCACATCTAAGATTTAACATAGGTAACTGCTATTTCTTAAATTGTTATTTTTTGATTATTGATATGTTAGCTTCATGAGGACTGTTTTATGATAGCTCCTAAGTCTATTAGCATCTTAGTGTCCATATGCGAATACCTGTGAATGGCTATGTCGTTATAATTTAAGTTATTTTTTAGTTGTATTACTTGCTGTTGGTTTTCCAAATAAAAATAAATAAATAAAATAAATAAATCTTCCTCCATGCGTTCCGTATTTGCTACAACATTATTATGTTTGCGTGTGCTCAGGCTAGAAGTATGGGCGGGCGGCGACTCGCTCACCGCGTACGGCGTGAGCGCGTGCGGCGTGAGCGCGGCCGACGCGGTGGACGCCGCGCCGCGCGTGACGCTGCTCGCCGCGCATGCGCTGCAGCCGCTCGTCATAGCGTACTCGCATCCCGGTGAGTACCGACCAGATATAGTCTTTAGATCTAGATTAGAGATAGATTAGTTCATATCCGACTCAAAGGACCAAAATATGGTTCTGGTCCTTCGAGCCGGATACCAACCAAGAGTTGTAATATATTGCGGTGCGGTCGCGGCGCAACTCCTGAGCGATATTGCTGCGGCATTTAGCATATCAAAATGAATGATATAGCTGATGGTACGTTCCGGCGCCGCGCTGGTCTCTGCTCCGCATACTACGGTGCCTTACTGTGGCGCCGCATACATGTGTACAGCACCGCACTCTCTTAGTGGCTTCTCTTAAAGGCGTTTTCCGAGGGGATGGGCAGCAGCGTTCTGGTTTTATGGTTAATCATTAACGTCGTGTCGTGTATCTAAGGTAGGGTTGCCATCTCTAAAATTTGGAAAGCAGGACAAGAGGCGAGATAACCCCGGATTTTAAAGTCCGAAAGCCGGACATCATACCTTCATAAACTCGCCGTGTTTTTTTTTTTTGCTCGTTCTTCTTATGAAACCTTCCCCGGACTTCTGTATCTTCCCCGGACTTCTGTTTTTACTGTGCCCGGACGCACCCCGGACGCCCTCTAAACTAGGACAAATCCGGGGAAACCCGGACGGATGGCAGCCCTACTAAGGTAACTAATGGCCCTTTGTGTTTGTGTGCCGCAGGTACCCACGTGTACCAGTACAGCGCGGTGTCGCGGCAGCAGACGGCGCGGCTGGACTGCAGCAAGCTGGCGCCCTGCAGCGAGAGCCTGCACTCCAGCGACGACGCCGCCGCGCCTGATCATTGCCAGGTCAGTCACGTGCTCATCCGGCTCGAAGGACCATGTTAAGTTTAGATGGTCCTTCGAGCCGGATTATTTTGTAAAGGGCTAATTGAGTTCGCAGATGAACTATGATTTTCATAGTTAAGTTTTATATTACGAAGAAGTCTGGGAGTAACTTGATACTTGTATATTTAACTATAGATTTACGAAAATAAACACTAGAGATGAAATGTAAAAAACAAATCGTTTTACGTTGACTGCCTCCGTGGTGTAGTGGTTAGAGCGCTGTGCTCAAAAACTACGAACTCGGAGGTCGTGGGTTCGAATCCCGCGGGGAACACTTCCACTTTGTGTTGGTTTTCCCAGTTTGGTTAGGACATTGCAGGCTTGAATCACCTGATTGTCCGATAAGAACGATGATTCCGTGCTTCGGAAGGCACGTTAAGCCGTTGGTCCCGACCATGATCCAACTGGTCTGGTTTCCCTTGTGGTTACGGAGGTCAGACGACAGTCGCTCCATTGTAATAACCAGGCATGTCATTTCAGGATCATAGTCGCAGCGTACCCTGGGCTCCAAGGCTATGGCCGAGGATGCAACCGGGAGAGGCGCTAGGATGATGATGAAATCGTTTTACGTTGCATCTATTGCGCGAATTAAGAGCTGTGTTATAACTTGTGCTGTGCTCTATGATACAACTGTGCCGTAACTGTGTTGTGCAACGCACAGGTGACGGCGCTGTGCATCCTGGGCGCGTGCGTGTACGTGGGCACGGCGCGCGGCTGCGTGCTCGTCGCCGACGCTGCGACCCTGCGACCCCTCACCGTCTTCCGACCCTACGAGAGCAACGTGAGTCACACACACTGGCACACTGGAACACACGCACACACACACACACACACACACACTGCGTGCTCGTCGCCGACGCTGCGACCCTGCGACCCCTCACCGTCTTCCGACCCTACGAGAGCAACGTGAGTCACACACACTGGCACACTGGAACACACGCACACACACACACACACACACACACTGCGTGCTCGTCGCCGACGCTGCGACCCTGCGACCCCTCACCGTCTTCCGACCCTACGAGAGCAACGTGAGTCACACACACTGGCACACTGGAACACACGCACACACACACACACACACACACACTGCGTGCTCGTCGCCGACGCTGCGACCCTGCGACCCCTCACCGTCTTCCGACCCTACGAGAGCAACGTGAGTCACACACACTGGCACACTGGTACACACACATTGGCATACCGATACACACGCACACACAAAAACACGCATCCGCACACACACACACACACACACACACACACACACACACACACACACACACACACACACACACACACACACACACACACACACACACACACACTGAGAGAGAGATAGAGAGAGAGTAGAGACATACATACACACACACACGCGCACACAGGCCCACCGACTCCGATTCTGTCTGTATGTTTATTTGTATTGTATTATTTGTGTCCGCCCCCCAGGTGACGTGCATAGTTCCGCTGGGCCGGTCGCTGCTGGCGACGTTCGGCGACACCTACCGCCCGCTGCTGAACCGGTTCCAGCCGCCCAACCACCAGGTGACACACTTACCCCCTTCATTTTAGGACTAGTGGCACATTAATAAAACCATCAGCCTATTTACAGGCCCGTTAGTCGAGTGGCTAGAGACCCTGGCTACAAAACCAAAGGTCGAGGTTTCGAATCCCACTAGGGGCATATGTTTGTGCGATGAACATCGGCATTTGTACTCGAGTCATGGATGTTTATAAATGTATTTATATTTAAGTATGTCTATCCGTTCCCTAGCTTCCATAGTACAAGCTTCGAGATTAGTTTGGGGCTAGGCAATTGGTGTGTTAGTCCAATTAATTTGTTATTTATTTATTTACTATGATTCAAGATGACACATTTCTGATATTAACGAGTAATCCAGATTACTTATTGAATAGTTTTCAGAAGATTTAGGATGATTGGTACAAAACGACTGTTTTATAGTAGGATAATATTTCATACACTGCTCGAACACCCCAGGTATTTTTAATAATACCTAGCTAATGTTTAAAAGTGTGATGTCACAAAACTTGTCACACTATGTCACACTTTTTCAACACCCCCCCCCCCTTACGTGTACGACGACCCCATACGAAAGTGGGCGTGAGCTGTCAATCGTCGTAATAAAATGGAGAGAGTATAATAATAAACTGGTGTTATTTAACACGGTATTTGACTGACAGGTCAAATCACCTACTTTTTTTAAATGTCAAAAACGTAACCTTGTAGGAAGAAATGTATGAAATATTGAATCGTGACGTCACGATGCTGTAGTGTCAAATCAATAATCTTTTAACTTCAATTAGCTGTAATAATTTGTTAAAAGCTCAATAGTAACTGTGAGATAAAAAATTGTGCCTAATTTATGATTTCGTCTTTAATCTTAGAGTGTCATAATTTATTTCGTATGCAGTCAAATACCCAATTATATTTGTAGCAGAGCAACAGCAACCCGGCGGTGACGAGCGGATACTACTGCCTGCTGTGGCGCGCGCATCACTGGCTCCCGGACTAAGCGACCCTCGCACTACCAGGACAGCCCTCACAAAACATAGGGCACTTAGCCTCTAAGGTGGGCCATTGTGCGTGATTAGTAATACAAAGGAACCTTGTTACCTTGTCTGTTACCTTATACCCATAGGGTGTTACCACACCAATCGATCAATCGTCGATCGATGGTAGAATGGAATAGTCGACGTCGATCGATAGTTACTACCAGACCAATCGATCGACCATCGATCGACGGCATCGATCGATAGTAGAATGGAATAGTCGTCGTCGATCGAGCTGTTTCGCCAATCGATCAACGTCGACCGGTGCCATCGATCAGCAATCGATTGATTGGTTAGTCGACTGGTGTCCGTCGATAGCGTCGATCAATTAAAGCTTCCACACCAGTAGATCAACATCGAACGATGTCGATCGATGGCGTTGATCGACGATCGATCGATTGTTGTGGTAACACCCTTATATGTCACTGCTGCAGTATTTCCTGACTGTTACGACATGAGGACCTTCAAGAAACGATCAACGATACCTCTGGTGTCGCGGATATCCATGGGCGGCGGTGATTGCTTACCGTCAGGCGACATATAATATGCCCCACTAAATTCTTCAAAATTTGCAATATTTGACAGGCCCGTTGGTCAAGTGGCTAGAGACCCTAGCTACAAAACCAAGGGTCGCGGGTTCGAATCCCGCTAGGGGCAAATGTTTGTGTGATGAACATCAGCATTTGTACTCGAGTCATGGATGTTTATAAAAGTATTTAAGTATGTCTATCCGTTCCCTAGCTTCCATAGTACAAGCTTCGAGCTTAGTTTAGGGCTAGGCAATTGGTGTGTTAGTCCAAGGCATTTATTATTATTTTATTATATGCCGCATATTCCACTGCAAATTTTGAAGCCTTCGAATCTGCCCCACCAGTAGGGCAAAGTGGAATAATTTGAACTAAATACTATCGTGACCTAGTCTTTCGTGTGTAAATGACTGATAGGCGGAACTACTTACTACCTAGAAAACCCTAACACAATATAAGGGTTCACGACACCCCTTTACATGTTGGGAAGCGGAGACTATCGTGACCTTGTCTTCCACGTAGACTTTTATGAGGAATACTTTGCGAATTGGTTATGGAGAGTTCCTACTTTTATACTCTATTATACTAAGGCTCGTATTAATAAATCACACTCAACTCTGAGCTCAATCTTGAGAATGTCATTCTCATACAAAACAGTATCTCAAATTCGCGCTTAAGATCGTGATCAGAGTTGAGTGTGATTTATTAATACGAGCCTAAAAGCCTAGAGAGCGGGTTGTTAGGAGCAGCACCCTCTAAACCCCCAGTGTCAGCGCCTCAGTGTAATAGTGAATGTTATAGCCAATGCTCCTGTGGCAATGTAAATAATTCACATCTCCCTTAAAGGGGGAAATTTTTGATTTACCCACTAGCGTCTCATTGGTCTGCTGGCTAAAGAACCTGGCCTTCAGACAAGTTTCCAGAAACACCAGAAACAATAAAAAAATAAAATAAAAAAGAAACACTTCGATACCACACCACGTTATATCTGCTGCAATATTAGGCTTGAGCAGTGGTTCTCAAACTTTTTTGATGACAAAACCCTTTTGAGCAGCAAAATATTAGATGATGGAACTCTACAATAAAACAATAGCTTTTAAAAGCGTAATCTTTATGAGTTAACAACACGTACTGTGCGGCCGCGGAGTCAAAATGTTCGACCACAGAGAGGGGATTTATTTCTAAATTCTTGCGGAACCCTACAGAAGCATCGTGGTTCCTTAGGGTTTCGAATACACTTAGAGTAAAGCTGGTCTAGATGATAGCGAAGTTCGATAATACTCTAAGTGGCAACCCAGTACCATAAGGATCAATGGTTTTTTAAAAAATATGGTACTTTATTAAATGCCTTTTTTCGCATTTGATGCGTGTAGATAAGTGATAATTATAATTTAACGTCTTTTCCAGAATCTCTTATGAATGTATTTAACGTGATCTTTGAATGAAATCAGCTGCGGCCTTGTCATAAAAAATTACTGTATTAAATATTTGACAATTATTGTATAAATAATTAAAGCTATATATGTAATTATGTTTGTGTTAAGGCATCATGCGTTCGTTTCAAAAGTACTGAAAAATATCTGAATATTTTTAGCGTAAACTACTTTTTTAGTTCAACATATTTCTGCAAAGTCGTTTTGACATTCCATTTTAACGCCAATGAATTAATGAAAATTAGAGCTTACTCTTCAAAATTAGAGCACTTACCGTGGCAAGAAAAAAATAGTTTAATTTATTTATACTTCGATTTCTTTTTGTTTTTTGGTTGTGATGATGTTTGTGTCTTTTTTAAATAAGTCAGTGATTGCGTTATAGAGGTATTGTTATATTTTATCTAATGGTCTCTTTCATGATCTGGTTCTTTGATAATTTCTATATAAAGATCTTGTTGAGTGCAAAAGGAAAAATCACCAATAATGTTTTTTTCCTGTATTTATTATCTGTATGGTGTGAAGGGTGTGTGTTTTAATAAAAGAAACCGCTGCGGTTTAGGGCGTCATTTTATCGTTTGCTCTTTCAATTAATTTCAATTAACACACATTTATTAACTACATAGATTATAATCGTTACATTTGCCAGGGCATTTTGGCACAGGCCCTGTAATGTGAAGCGAGAGTCGCTTCTTTCATTCTTCTTATTTAATTCTTAATACATTTGATTTGTTCAGTTCAGTCTGAATTTAGTTCAGTTAGATCTGAACGTGTAACCATGATCCAATCTGTCTGGTTCCCCTCTATGGGTTACGAAGGTCAGATGGCAGTCGCTTCACTGTAATAACCAGACTTGCCAAATCCTGGATCATGGTCAAAGCGGACCCCGTATAGAAACGGGATAAACGCTAGGAAGAAGAAGAAGAATACATTTGATTTGTATGTATTTGTAGTTTTTTCACGATAGCTTTGCCTTGCTCCTATAACGATTTAAATCAATAATTACCTCCACATTCAAAAGACCTATAGAAAACAATCCGTCATTATATTGGTGCATTTATAACTTCCAGTATCTTAAGTTTACTTAAGTTTACGTTTGAAACTTACTTCCATTGTCTATGTCATCGCTTCTGCTCGTTTGTTTGTCTATACTCTATCGTTAACAATTCAGTTGTAGTGATTACTATAAGACTTTACATTATTTATTGTAGATTATTATTGTCATCATCATCATCAGCAATTAATAATTCAACGGAATTATTCCACTTTGCCCCACCAAGGCGCCCGAGTAAACCCACTTACCTACACTCTTAAGTGATTACCCTAGTGCTACGACCCTATTCCATTGCAGTTTTGAAGTGGATTCTGTCCCACGAGTGGGGCGCCTTGGTGGGGCAAGGTGGAATAATTCCAATAACGTCCCTATTGCTAGGGCATGGGCCTTCCCTATGGATGGATAGGGAGATCAGGTCTTAAACCACCACGCGGCCCCAGTGCGGATTGGTGGTTATTAACCACTGCTAATGCAGCATAGATAAATTTTGCATTTGTAAATAAACTCCTATGCACTAAAAGTGTATGAAATAAAAAAAGTATTGACTTAGTCATCGGACGGTAAAGAAAGCGAAGCTATGTAAATTATGTTAAAAAGATACTTCTTGGAAAGGGTAATATATGTGTGTGAGAAAGTGTAGCATCAGAATGCTTTTTTAAATGAGTCAAAATATGTATACCTACCTACTAGATAATATCTTGTAAAGTACGAGAATCGAACCCGCTACAACGCAACAGTCCTGTTTAGTAATCACTGCGCTGTTTGTGCGTAAGCCTAAGTATAACCAGGGCCCGTAGCCAAGATGCCACTTTGACGAATTCGCCATAAGCGTTCGTCGCGACTTATATCTCCATCCCGCTCACATAAATAGTACATGTGCGGGAGGGCAATATAAGTCGCGACGAACGCTTTTATGGCGAATTCGTCAAAGTGGCATCTTGGCTAACCCACCAGGGCCCGTAGCCAAGATGCCACTTTGTCGAATTCGCCATACGCTTTCGTCGCGACTTATATTGCCATCCCGCACACGAACTATTTATGTGAGCGGGATGGAGATATAAGTCGCTATGAAAGGGTATGGCGAATTCGACAAAGTGGCATCTTGGCTAGCATACCAGATGTAATAATGTTAATATAATATAGCGAATAGGTCGCCAATACCAAAGATTGAATTTCAATAAAATTACGAGAGTATTATTTTCTGGTTTTATTTCTATTCCCTTCGTCAAGATGTTGCCTATTACGCAAGAGGTCGCGGGTTCGATTCCCGCACAGGACAAACATTTGTGTGCATGAACATGTCTGTTTGTCCTGGTCTGGGTGTTATTGTATCTAATTAATTATATTTGTACTTAATACCACTGTTGATTCTGATGTCTGTAACACAAGTGCTTAAGTTACTTGAAACGGAGTCAGATCAATGTATGTGATGTTGTGTTTTTTTTTTTTATTATTAGAACCCTGCCCTTTATAATTTTGTGGTCCATAAGTGTTTTTTTAAGAGCCAAAAGCCAGTTTGTTGAAATTTTGTTAACAGCGATCGCTGTTGAAATATAATACAAGAGGTATGTACGTTGTAAGCCCTTTGAACCTAAAGTATGTTTTGTAAATGCATTTTGAATACAATTAAAGTTTTGTTTGTGTCTCGCTTCATGTAGATTTCATGGCCACAACAACAACTAAAGTGATAAATATTTTGCTGCCTTGATCTATACACATTCACTCTACTCAAACTCCGTCTTAGTAAGACGAAGTTTTAGACGAACTACGACTTAAGTAAAACCTCGTTAATGTTCAGAGAAGGCGATTAGTGACACGGTAGCAGTACCTATTTAAAATATAATTTATCTGGTCTACCCAAAGATCTTGGAAAAATCAACTTGACTTTTCTCTTGACAATTTTTTGGGTCTACCGCTAACGGCTCTAGCTACCTAAGGACTAAAAGCGATATTGCTGATCGTGAATCGAATACGTGACCTCTGGTGCAGACTAACCAACTGGTCGGCCATTATTTCATTGATAAGCTTAGTTTTACAGTTGTATTTGGAATATAAACTTATTGCCAAACTTAAAATTAAACACTTCTCTATTTTATTAGTAAAATCAGAGAATTAACACGTAAGATGTAGATACCGAGAGAGCCCACGAATATTCTATAAATCTATTGAAATTATGAAGCAAAAAGCGTTGAAGAACGCACAGACACATATTACCGATTTTACATGGCCTCTTTCGCTAATTCTTATTGACGCGACCGACCGACCGTAATCCTATTTGGTCATTCTTGCTTTATCCTCACCACGCTACTCTTCAAACATGCTCAATTGATGTACAAGGGGCAATGTAGGCGTACATTGTCTGATCCATACTAAGAAACGTCAAAAGTATGAATATGAAAGCACCAATGTACGCCGATGTCAGTAATGGAATCGTTGATTTGAAATAAAAAGATGGCCGCGGTACGAAGGGACCGGTTCCGCGTATCGGGACTGGCGGGAAAAGTATTTGAGGAATGTATGTGATTGGTCGCTGTCTGGTCCGAATCAAATTATTTGTGTTTTAATAAAACCAATAAACAAACTTTTAAAATTTTGTTAATAACATGATGGGCAATGAAAAATATAAGGTTGTAAACTCAGATTAATAAATATTTATTAACAATTTTTTTTCCAAGTTGATAGTTTAAAGAATATGTTACCATAATATCGACCATCAATGTTTAATCTTAAAGGACAATCTAGCGTAGCGCGTCGTCGTCCCTTTTAAATCCTACTACTATTATAAAGGCGAAAGTTTGTATGTGTGGATGTGTGGATGTATGGATGTATGGATGTGTGGATGTCTGTTACTCTTTCACGTAAAAACTACTGAATGGATTTGAATGAAACTTTACCACGATATAGCTTATAAATCAGAATAACACATAGGATATTGGAAATCGAAATCCACGCGGACGGAGTCGCGGGCGGCCGCTAGTACCTAATAAATTACACAGACACTTTTCCACAACTCTTATGAAGATATTTAATTGGAAGTGATGAAACTTTCGAGGTTCTATTTTTCTTTTTCTTTTTTGCTATTTACTAGAAAGGATTCTAGGATCGCATGCTTTAATTTTAAGGCTAACTAGGCTAGAGAACTAACATGAACATCGTACCGCCCATTGTAACCCCGCATAAAGCAATATGATTCTCTAATTCTTTCGAGACTCAACTCACTGTGTAAAAATAATAAATGCACTAATTGCCTTTATAGACACTTGCAAATACATGCGTACGCCAAACTGAAGATAAACTATACAGTAAGTACAGGCATGACTCATCACTATTTGTAAATTGAATAATAATGCAGTTTCCTTAAACTCAGGAAATTAATTTTAATCAAGGAAAATGAAGTCACCTCTGGATATAACTTGTATTCAAGGAAAATGATGCCACTTCCCGTAACGATATGAAATTATTCTACATTTTGTCCTATTAATTAAGCTGTCCTTGGGCTTTTGCTAAATTATTGTTATTATTACGCGTTCACAGTTATTATTCTTCTGACAGCTCTTCTTTCGGTTAATATTGGGACATATTTAGCATAATGCAAGTTATATTACAGCTCAAAAATCAAAAGATTTGTAATAAATTATTTATCTGAAGCTTTACGAGATTTACATGAATGCAAACCGAAATAAATGATTTAATGTTAGTTAAGGTCAGAGGTAAAATAGCTGTGAACACATATTATCTGTCAGTTTGCTTATGTCGGCGTGTGTTCGTTTCGGACTCCGCACGTTCCGGACGCGTGTGTGACGTGAACGTCTTAAGATAGCGAACTGTCAAAAACTCGCAACTTACTTTCTTACAACTTGAAACGCCGACTTGTTTTTTAATAAAAGTAGTTTTAAATCAACACATAACTATTTACAAGTGTTCTATTAACGTTCTGTGAAGTGTGTATTACTATTTACGAGTGTAAGTTTCGCGAGTGTGTTGTGATATGTTGTGGTAAAGTGAGTGTATCCAATTACACAGGATTACTTAGTTCGGCTGTTTTGGTGGACGAAGGAATTCAATCGCCCGGTCTAAGGTAAGCCGCATGCCTTCTAAATTGTAATCTGAATTTGAATTTAAAAAAAATATACACATTGTAAACATGGCTTCCTATTTCTAGAGGGAAATTTATTTGAAAGTTTGTTTTCACCGGATTTTGTAGCCTACACCGTGGTAAATTGATCTCGTTGGACTACATTTTGCGTTTCCACGTATACTTGTGCATGTAAGCGTTATTTTACATGAGGCACATATATATCTATAGTGTAATCAGGCTGGCATAAGTATAACTATAAAAATATGCAAATTACTTCAATAGGAAGGTTATATTAAAAAAACTGTATTTAATTTAGGTACTCCAAGAACATGTGTTTATTAGGTTGAGTAAATAATTTCACTTCACGTTACTAACGGGCAGAAGCCAAGCGGTATCTAGCTGTATCTCTAGACTGACTTTACTGTTAGATTACATTTTCTTTATTAATGCTATCCTTTCCTTTCAGTCCCAAAATTCCTCTCCTGATCCTGATTTTCCTCCTGAAAACTCCCGAAGAAGTAGACATGGACAGAAGATGAATAAAGACTTAATGATGATAATAATATGATGATGATGATGATGATGATGATAAAAGTTCATGACAGTCTAAAGAAGTTATTTTATGTTATAATAAAAAGATATGTTTTACCAAAGTTAATGTGTGTTAACATAAATTTTTATGTTATTATATAACAAAATTATATAAAGTCAATAATACAAAATAGTAATTATTTATTCTTTGGCAATTTTAGCCAACAAGATATATATTATGTAGCCCTTCTTAAATGTAACCTGATGAATATTTCTACTCAAACCCACCATTACACAATACACCTTAAAGAATATAAATTATTCCACCCATATTGAAAGTGAAAATACGTACGAAATAGTGAGGAATTAGCTTATATTCCTTCACATTCAGTTGGTAGGCGTGTTTATCTGTCTTCAGATTACACATACTAATATATTCAAATTACCTACTTGTTAGCTGCAGAATTCTATTTTAATGAAAGAACATTACCTATAAGCCTTAAATGAAGAATTGTAGGTGTGTTGAAATGCTTCTAACTATTTTAAACAACAAGTATAGTTCATTGTATGTCAGAAGTTAAGAATTCTCTGAGCAAGGTTTGTTTTTATGTAGTTTTCTTGCTACATACTACTTATTTCCATAGTTGATATATTATTCATTTTCATTTAACAGTGGCAGATTGGGAGAACAGTAGTTTTTGAACAAAATCTCAATAATACCTCTGTACAATATTTGAATACTTGACTATAGGCTTGTGTCTTCTTCTTCCTAGCCTTTATTCCGTTTCTATATGGGGTCCACTTTGACCATGATCCAGGATTTGGCAAGTCTGGTTATATATTCACTGTATGGAGCGACTGTCATCACACCTTCGTAACCCATAGAGGGGAACCAGACAGATTGGATCATGGACTATTATATAGGCTTGTGTATTTTACAAAATACTACTTCCCATATCGATCCGTCTGTCTGTCTGATATGCTCAAAGAAGCTACTTGTATGGCCTATAAGAGTAGAACTTGTATAAGAATACCTATAACATTTATAATATGTGTTTTAGGTGTTTGGAAGTCTAGTAAAACACTCAGACTTATCCTAAATTCAAATAGTCATGTATTTCTATGCATGCCTCGATTGGAACTTAAATTCTCAATTATATTATATATTTTCACATAAATATTTTCATAACATCACATACATTGATCTCAGCCCGTGTTAAGTAGCTTAAGCACTTGTGTTACAGGAATCAGAATCAACAGTGGTATTACAAATATGCACATAAATGTTTGTCCTGTGCGGGGATCGAACCCGCGACCTCTTGCGTAACAGGCAACATCTTGACCATTACACCAAGCGGGTCGTCAAACTATTTACATTTTACTCATCAAAGCAAGTTTAATTATGTAGTTATCATTTGTTTACATGCAAGTACAATTAATATCCTGTTTTGTCCTCATATGTCATGTTATCTGTTTAATGTGAAGTCTCTTAGGTACATACTCCAATAACTTAATATAACATCTCTTTGTGTAACATGGCTGGTAAAGAGCAGATAAATTGTCAATGATGTACTTACTGCAGGGTCATAACTGGAGGAATTACTTTTCAGTTATTCATGTATAACTGGAGGAATTACTTTTCAACTGTCTGTCTGTCCTGTGTACATGCTGGTATCTATATTTTCAATACTAATATATAAAGCTGAAGAGTTCGTATTTTTGTTTGTTTGTTTGTTTGAACGCGCTAAACTCAAGAACTTCTAGACCAATATGAAAAAATATTTTTGTGTTAGATAGTCCATTTGACAAAAATTTTGAAAGCTTTAGGCTATTGGTAAACGAAATCCACGCGGACGGAGTCACGGGCGGCCGCTAGTCCTTACTATAATCTATACTTATAATAAATCTGTAGAGAGGTCAATTCTGAACATTAAATATTTTTCCAAAAAAACTATCAGGGGGTGTTTAGTGATCGATACTGATACCAAAAATGCAATCAGTAAAATTTTTGTCTGTCTGTCTGTCTGTCTGTCTGTCTGTCTGTATGTTCCTTATAGAAACAAAAACTACTGGACGGATTTTGACGAAACTTGGTACCATTATTCTTCATACTCCTGGGCATATTATAGGATACTTTTCATCACGCTACAATCAACAGGAGTAGCGTAGTGAAGGGAAATGTGGGGAAAACGGGAGAATTTACTCCATTTCTTAAGCTTCAGTCGCGTGTGCAGCCTTAATGGTTAAAGTCACATAGAAATCACGTATGACGGAAATATTCTACATAAAATTTCCTAATAAATATCCCCCAACAGCATATGTCTATATTTTATGGTTGACTCACAATAACACGTGCAACTCAAGATCCAAATTGGTTTGAACGCGCTAAGCTCAGGAACTACTGGTTCAAATTGACAAAACATTTTGTGTTGGATAGTCCACTTACCACTACCATTTGTCGAGGTAGGCTTTAAGCTATTGTATATTCCTTTATTTTATCATTGTAAATTGTGCTAGCGAACTATTTAGTTCTAAAATATGCCGATAGATGGCGCACCTCGCTAGAGGCGCGGCCGCGGATCTGAATCGCGGTGAACAGATGATTTCTCAAATGTATAAGATCTCCAGATTATATTGTTAATAATGATAAGCATTTGCCGTCACTTAAACAGACAGTTATGTATTTCTATCCTGAGTAATTAGTCCCGTTAAAGTGTGCAAGTTGACTGCATACTTATTGCATTTACTATAGACCGTTGTATTATTCAGCTATTTTAAGTAAGACTGTGTGTGTGCGGAAATCGTAACCCACGCGGACGGAGTCGCTGGCGGCCGCTAGTACCTAATAAATCATAGTCATAGTATATCAAGTTAGTTTGTTTGTTTGTTACGCTTTCACGCCGTAACTACTGAACCAATTGCTTTAAAATTTTGCAAGGCGTAAAATATGACAACAACATGTGCAGAGAGGCGAGAAATTGTCAAACCCACAAATTCTTGTCGATAGTAGGTTAGGCACCTGTCTGATCGAGTCCTGCGATCTAAGCCCTGCTGTGAAGGTCAGCTGCATTCGCGGCCTGTGACGCGCCGACCGGAGTGAGGCAGTGAGGTTATAGGTACACTGATGCCTTTTGATAGGGCGATGTTCTCTCGTTAACTAACTACTAGCGGCCCGCCTCAGCTTCGCCCGGGTGCACGCGGTTTCACCCGCGTCCCGAGGGAACTTACTTTCTGTACCGAGATAAATAAAGCCTATGTTTCTTATAGTGAATGTAGCTTTTCAATGGTGAAAGAAGTTTCGAAATCAGTCGAATAGTTAAGAGTTTAAAATTACATATCTTTCCTCTTAATATTAGTATAGTATACAGTTTAGACTAGCGGCCACTCCCGGCTCCGCACAGCTCTAAACATGACATTTACACACATATTTTTCTGAAAACTAAATACCTACCTATAGTTAAAATCGCTCAGGGATAGTGTAGCTTTCCAACGGCGAAAGTTTTTTTCAAATCGGTGCAGTAGTTTTGAAGCCTATTCGAGAAAAAAAAACAATCTTATTTATGGTTAATTGAACTTACCTTAAGTGAAGTTCAACCAAAATTATACGAGTTGTAGCATCCGTAGAGATTTAATAATAACGTATAGTATGTTTCCAACGTACTGCATCATCACACGAATTTTAGACATAATAAATAAAAAATTAAATCGTTCTATTGACTACCGCGCCTAGCACCTCAACCTGCCGACAGGGGGCCATCATTTATTTTAGAGTATTCCTTGACATTTTATTCTGCAATACTATTAAAACAGGGGTTACTTGGGAGGGTAGGGATCTTAAATCTCTACGGATGCTACAACTCGTATAATTTTGGTTGAACTTCACTTAAGGTAAGTTCAATTAACCATAAATTATACTTCGTTGTAGCATCCTAGGAGATTTAATAATAACGTAGATGTTCAGATCAAATAATTGCAGAATAAATAATAAAAGCGACTGAATTTAACAATGTTTAAATCGCTTTTAAACCATTTTCCTAATACATATCAGTCTCTTAATCAGCATAATACTAGAGGTAGGCACATAGGAACTTATTATAAGGTAATTTAAGTATTGCGTCAGATAAAGCCCTGCTTGGCGTGGACCCGCCAAAGGTTACAACAACAACAAACAACTAGGGGAGGTCCTCCAGCCGGATGACGCCGGCGGAGAAGCCCGCGCGCGGCGCCGGCGACGTGGCCGCGCGCCGCGGGCTGTGCCCCAGGACCCGCGCACTTTGGTGCCGCTATCTCCCAGCACTTGCTTTATCCAGCGGCTTACCTTCTGCGCACTAGCACCTCTCACCTGCTTTTTAAGGCATTCGCTGGAAAAATAGAATTATTATTAGTGTAATATGAAAGGACAGTTTTTGATTCGCCTTATAGGACGTCGATGTTTTAACGAGGTCATCTATAATAATAATAGTACTAGGTTTGTTAAATACTATGTTGTTACTGTTAATAAGTCTTAACGTCTCAACCAGTTTAATAAGTTTATTACATCCAGGTCAAATGATTCCCTAGGAAATAGCTTACAAATATGAGATAGTACAAAATCTGCGTTACATATTTGGGTAGATTCGGTCTAGCCCTAAACGAACTATTTAAAAATCGACTGACACACTCATTAATAATCCTAAGTCAGAGCAATTGTTGCCATTTAAGAGTCTTGAGACATAACTTATTGGCTGTTTGAATGTTCATGTTTAAAATGTCTTTGTAAAGTAAATATATAGTGCTTCGAATTTAGAATAAATCAATGATACTCTTTGGAATCAGATTTAAAAAATAGGTAACAAAACTTGCCCCTGTACTACATGACACAATTGCTGTTAATTTCATAAGGTTTTCCATACCATCAAACCTATAATTTTTAAAGCCGGTAGGTAAGTCTGTTCTTGAACCGTGTTCGAGTAACCTCCAACTTACATAACTTTAACTAAGACCCGTGGGACACAGGCAATATTAAGCCAGTTTAGCAAAAGATACTGAATACGACCAGCATGAAGTACCTCCAGGGCGTCTCTGTCGGCCTTCGGACATGGCGGCGGCGGCGCAGAGGCAGGGAGGAGCGGCGGCTGCGCGGGCCCCAGCATGCAGCTGGCGGCGGCGACGCAGCTGGTGCGGGTAGTGGCGAGCGTACGAGTGGGCCACGCCACACGCGTGCTTGTGCATGGTCAGTTCACTCGATATGGAGGCTTTGACAAGTTCCCATGCGAGGTTGTAGACGTTGATCTGCGATATGCAGAAGGATGTTGAGGAGCCAATTTCTTTATTTTCAGGCTAGATGTATCAATAAACTTGATCGATCTGATATTGTCTTCTAAATTTTCTCCAAATAATTTTTTGTCCCGTTTCACACTTTGATCACCAATCAATATTTATGAAGCTTTTATCCAATGATGGGAAAATGAGTTGGCGACAATTCATGGTCTCTTCATGGTGTGGATCCAATATTCTCTTGTTTGATAATACTCAATCACCTATTTTAATACTACCTAATACAATGTCAACTTCAAAAAATCATTTGGTTTAAGTCTACAGTGAGATTGGCTATGCCTGCATACCTGCTCCCAATAAATTCCTTCCCAATAATGCCCATATCTGTTTTAAAATTGATCAATGTTAGGTATCAGTAGGTACAACTACCTCCTTTTGAATACTTTTCGGATGACATCTCGTGCCACCACTTAAAAAGCAAAATTTTTAACATTATGTACATTTGTTTTCGTTTATTAATTACAATGATTTTAATTTATATGATTTTGAAAATGATTCATGATTATAATATTCATATTTATAACAATAATGTTTAACGAAATTAAAATTTCTAACTTAATTTTATCTTATATGTAAAATTATAAAACTTAATCCATTGTAGTTATAATAAAACTTTCATTTGTTATTTTGTTAAAGAATCTGATTGTTTACTGTTAGTAAATTAAATAATTATTTTTTCCAATACCGATAAGCATGTCAAATATTGTTAAATAAATATGGAAAGGGAGGATATTCTACCACAAGTATTTATTTACTCAAATAAATCCTCGATCGCAACATACCTAATAATATTGCATGCCATCAAATTGGCAAATTGTAGCTGAAGTGAGAGCTAGTTTTAAGACCATAATGTACCTACAATCGCAATGAAAATATTTGATATGATTTTATTTTATTTCCGGATGACATCTCGTGTCATCACTTATGAAATAAAGGTTACAATTATATCATTTGATCCCCATTTTTAGATACTTTATTTCCGGATAACATCTCGTGCTACCATTGAGGAAATCAATTACTACTGGTAGTATGTAGTTCCATCGTCGAACTCGAGTGAAGTACTTTTGAATACTTACCGGATGACATCTTGTGCCACCACTTAGAAAAGCAAACTTGTATTTCCGGATAACATCTCGTGCTACCACTGAAGAAATCCATTACTACCTACTGGTAGTGTGTTGTTCCATCGTCGAACTCAAGTGAAGTCGGTACATTTTTATTACTTTTCGGATGACATCTCGTGCCACCACTTAGAAAAGCAAACTTGTACTTCCGGATAACATCTCGTGCTACCACTGAGGAAATACTACTGGTCGTACGTATGTTGTTCCATCGTCGAACTCAAGTGAAGTACAGATTGAATACTTTTCGGATGACATCTCGTGCCACCACTTAGAAAAGCAAACTTGTATTTCCGGATAACATCTCGTGCTACCACTGAGGAAATACTACTGGTCGTACGTATGTTGTTCCATCGTCGAACTCAAGTGAAGTACAGATTGAATACTTTTCGGATGACATCTCGTGCCACCACTTAGAAAAGCAAACTTGTATTTCCGGATAACATCTCGTGCTACCACTGAGGAAATACTACTGGTCGTACGTATGTTGTTCTATCGTCGAACTCGAGTGAAGTACATATTGAATACTTTTCGGATGACATCTCGTGCCACCACTTAGAAAAGCAAACTTGTATTTAATTAAATACTTGCAATAGAATTTTATTCCCATAAAGGCTGCTTAATTATACAGAATTAATATGTCTCTTTTCCTCTTACAAAGACTAATTTCCATGGATAGTTGCTCCTTAACAAACAGCTTTCTACCCTGATAAAGAGGCATAGGAAAATATTTCCAAATGCAGCCCGAGGACTTATAGCTTTATCAATAAATTCAATTTTATTACTCCGTCATATAATGTTATCCTGTTGTTAAGGCTTATTTATTTATTATTTATTGAAAAGACACCACCAAAGGCTTAATTTTCATATTAGCTATGTAGCTTTTCTTGGGTAGCAAGGATTAATATTTCTCTCTCAAGGAGTTTAGTGTGCCTACATCCAGCCTTAAGACACCTCAATACAAGCTGCGGTTAAGGTGCCCAAAAAAGAAACAAATTCCCTTAACCGAGTTCCTAGAAGACATATCAGCCACCATTTCATAAGTTTTATGACGTTTATCTGTTGGCAATTCTAAAGTCATGTACAATGAATAAAGCTTAAACGCTAAAAAAAAAAAAATTCAAATTTGACTTGGCAGAAAATAATATTTCATTATTTATAATTAAACTTAACTTATTGAAAGTGTTTACAACCACTGTCACAGTATTTGAACATGAATCCTGGTATTTAGATGTGCACCACAACTGTCTATCTATGTCTCTATTTGAGTTGACTTCATAGTACAGGTCTCATTAATTTTGTAAAAAATAATGTGCTGACCATAGTAGGTAAATTCATATAAAATAACAGATATTAAGAAAATAAATATAGTTATTGCGCCATACTTTTTTTTTTTTTAAATGATCACATAAAACATATGTTAGTCAGAATAGCACCTAGAACATATTTAAATTATTTGACTTGTCTAAATTATACCAATTTTTATACGCCGTATTTATATTGTGCCAAGGCACTTTGAGACAACAAATGTAGCAGCACCAATATAGTCTCACTAAGTATCTAATGACTGACACGCGAACGCTAGCCTGCTCGCGCCCACCAGTGTAAGGATGGGCCACAAGTAATGCGACGGTGTAAGTAAGTAACACTTTTTCATGTGGTTCAAAATACAAACTTTCCGGAACAGTTAATGACAATAAAATTGGGTAACAAGGCTGGTTTGGCCGATATTGAGCACAATAATCCCAGTCGGTTCATCATGTACACCACTGCCATTTCTCAATGGAAATAACCTTTAAATAATATGGGAATTTCTCCCATCCTGTTAATATAGAAGATAGCTGTGGTATTATCTATCATCAACAAAATCCCTGGATTCCTAAGTTATTACGTAAATACTTAGAAAAAACACTTTACTGACCTTAACTTTATGTATTTCTACACAAATTAGTCCAAACCTTCATTTGAACAAAAACGCCGGGTATCCGTGAACGTTTGTCGAGAAAACTTCTTCTCCAGAAGCTTATTTTTGCACTGATGTTATCCTCTGTTTTGGTTTTCGTCTTTTTCCCCATTTTCACTAGCACAAACACACAAAATTTGCTTAAATTTAAATAAAATTACGTTTTTAAATCGGCGCGCACGCGGATGATGCAACACACAGAAAACTAATGATGGCCCCCTGTCGGCAGGTTGAGGTGCTAGGCGCGGTAGTCAATAGAACGATTTAATTTTTTATTTATTATGTCTAAAATTCGTGTGATGATGCAGTACGTTGGAAACATACTATACGTTATTATTAAATCTCCTAGGATGCTACAACGAAGTATAATCTTACAATATAAGTACACCTAGATAAAATTAAAGTTAATATTTCATAGGTATTATAGGCAAATCCATATCAGAATGAGACTAATTTCAGTAAATGTTGCAACAGGCTGGTGATGATTGTGTTTCTGCTACAATACATATTTCAAATCTACCAACTACATATATAATCAATAATCATAATATTTTTTTATTTGAACTAATTATTTAAAGTTTATACGTTGATAAGAAGGGCAATTGATTAAAAGGCCGCCCAAGTACTGTTCCGAGCGTAAAATATTGACCTTCAGGTCAATTGGATTGAATTCATTCGAACCCGCGACCCTTGGTTTTGTAGCCAGGCTCCCTGGCCACTAGACTAACGGGCCCATTATTTTAAAGCAAGTAACTTTACATTAAGGTGACCCTCAAGCTCGTCTATCTTTCTCGGACATAAAATAAACATACTAGCTACTGCACAACGGTAGTCAAGGATATAAGTATTGTAAATTCAGAAGCTGAAGCGAGTGCAGAGCAATCGAGAGATAAGGCTAGCGCGTGTCCACATGACATCAGCTTTGGAACAAGTTATTTTTAGACGACCGCTTAAGGACAATGAGGAGATATCGAGTTAAGGTTTGGTCATTATGTTAGTCAAGGCATAGAACGTCGCAGTCTGCTGCTGGAAGTAGGCCTCCCCTGGATGAGGGCTATGCCCACAGTCACCACGCACTGGGCTGGCGAGTTCGTGAACGCAGTATGGTGAATGATAAAACAAGGTGACGTGACAAAAGAGCCTTAAAGTTTACATTATTATTCACAAAGTAGAATAATTATTTCGTTCCTATACCTAACAGTCATTTTAAAATATTAAGTGTGAATGTAAGAATTTTCTTTTTTTTTTGTGATAGCCAATAACATTGTTTACACACAGATACAGTCCGGAAAATGGAAGTTGGCCCGTGCCTCGGAAAGCACGTTAAGCCGTTGTTCCTGTCCTTCGCCTGATCTCTCTACGGTCGTGTCAGTTGTCAGACTGCTGTCCCACCGAATTATGAGAGTGAGGGAATAGGGAGTGCACCTGTGCTTGCGCACGCGCTTGTGCACTATAATATATCCTGCCTGCGTACTTGGCTAATCGTAAGATTTGCCGCCGTGGCCGAATTCGGCTAGGAGGGTATTATTAAGATTGTTTTTAACTTAGCATATATTGCATTTACTAAAAAAGCATGGCGTCACCTTGTTGACAAGTGCGTTTGCGCGGGAATCACGTAGCGGCCGCAGGTTTTCGCATTCAGACACGCGCAGATTGAGAATAAATCATAGGTGAAACTCGAAACCCTTGTGTTTACACTTTTACTTCGCTTTTCTTTGTAGTAGGTACCTCCCCTTTATTATAACTTTTGAAAATGAATTGAAAACTGTGGCATATTTTTTAATGACCTAACATTCATTGGTTACTAATGTTACTACGGATGTAAAGCGACCCACGCTCTACATCATAAATCATAAATAATTTATTCACAATAAGTAGGGTTACAAAGGATGGTACAAATTTTGTGGTAGTTCTCTTACCTACTTAGCCTTAAAATTAAAGCATGTGAATCACAGGGCCCTTGTTGAAGCGGGTCGAAATATGGGATTTATGTATTTATTTCGATTTGAATGTAAGATCTTTTTAGCTACTGCCTCCTAAGCAGTCCGTATTTAATACTTATACCTACTAGCAAGTGCGTTTACTGTGACATGCCCTACAGTCGTTAAATCGTTGAAATTAGCCGGTTGGTTAAGCTGGTAATATTACAAGCGGAGTCTCAGACTGTGACAAATCGGTCCTATTTGAATTGTATTTTAATGGCTTTATTTATATCTGATCTTAGAAAATCTTATTGTCAGATGACACATTGAATGATTCAACAATGATTTCATGTAATAGAGTGGGCTGGTACTTCCTTGCATTCCTCGCGTATGTTGAACATATTACCAAGCAATGATGGGCTTTTGCCTTCACAGTTTTAATCATCACAAGACCACAGCAGCCGTGCTGCTGAAATTACACCAAAAACAATTATGTGCCTCACTGGTTTCCAAGCAGTACTTTGTTAGGTGCAAAATAAGTAATAATGCAATTTTAATACTATTTATAGGTACATGCATTATCATATTAACATCCTCCTCAATCATTTTATGCGATAACAGAACCGCATGAAAATCGATTGCGCAATTTTAAAGATTCAAGTAAGAATGCTGAGGACAGAAGAAAGCGACTTAGTTTTATAATAAGTACTAGCGGCCGCCCGCGACTCCGTCCGCGTGGATTTCTTTTTTTCGAAATAAAAAGTAGCCTATGTTCTGTCTCAGGGTCTAAAGATTGTCTGTACCAAATTTCATCAAAATCGGTTGCGAGGTTTAAGCGGGAAAGCGTAACAGACAGACAGACAGACAGAGTTACTTTCGCATTTATAATATTATATAGTTGGGATTGGGATGTAGTGATAGTCACTTAGGCTTACTACGTCACCGTGTCCAATGCCCTTATGTCGGTGCGGTATATTTTGCAAAAGAAGCATTATTGAATTGATTTGGAATACTGAGTGCAATAAAAACGTATGTTACATGTTTATGAATCCTTAATCATAACATATTTTTCTGACTATATCATCATCCTCCTGCCCTTATCCCCCATTTTCTGACTATATATTTTTATTAAACGAATTCGTAAAATAATAGTTTGTTACAAATTGCGTAGTTCACCTTCCAGTCAATAGATGGCGTTAATAAAAAAAAACTTAGTGACATCTTGCGTCGAGTAGCTGAATTAAATTTTAAAGTTATGAAATTAAAAGCATTCGGTTTATCTATTCCACAATAGATGGCGCTAGAAATATATTTTGACACTGCCATCTAGTGGTGAATAAACTAACTAAAACACGAAATAAAAAGCACTTGGTTTACATAATTGTCAACAGATGACGCTAGTTACCAAAATAACTATTTTACTGCCATCTAGTGTCGAGTAGTAGTCAACAAACTATTTGAATAAAAGCAACTAATGAATCCATTCCTCAATAGATGGCGTTACCTTAAAATTATATTGTTCATCGTCATTAAAATATAGACTGCACAGACATCAATCATTTTATACTACTCGTAATATGAAAATATACCAATGTTAGAAGTTTATTTAATTTTTTTCAAGGTAATCAGAATTTGTGTGGTGGAGTTTCTACACTAAATACCTATTATTTTTTCTTCCTAAAATATAATTAACAAGTTTTAAAATATATTGAAAATATAAATTGCAACTATGTATCGATTTATATTATGCTAATCATTTTAAACAGGTGATCCTGATCATAGATCAGCCACACGCTCACAACCTTGGTATCGCGCCTTTCAAACAATGATAAGATAACACACGAGTGCAAGGCTGCTTATTTCAATTATTTATCACGTTGATGATTATGCCAGGTAATATTTTTTCAGACAAGGTTAAGGAGTCTTCATCATTAGGTATTACATATTTCCTGTTATATATGTGATAAACACGTGAATCGAATGGCATTATTATTTTATAAGGATAATATTTGTATATTCTAAGGGAAAATATTTGTATGACGAATATCGGCGTTTGTACTCGAGGCATGGATTCAAAATTCAAAATTCAAAATTCAAAATTGTTTATTTGCGTATAAATAGGGTTTACAGAGATGGTATAAAATTCAAAGAGATCTATGCCTATTTAGCTTATACTAGCGGCCGCCCGCGACTCCGTCCGCGTGGATTTCGATTTCCAATATCCTATGTGTTATTCTGATGTATAAGCTATATTGTGGTAAAGTTTCATTCAAATCCATTCAGTAGTTTTTACGTGAAAGAGTAACAAACATCCATACATCCATACATCCATACATCCACACATCCACACATACAAACTTTCGCCTTTATAATAGTAGTAGGATATAAAGCATGCAAATATTAAGTTTGAACAAACAAACTTCTATACCTATACAAAAGAAAAACAATATTATAACATTATACATCTTAACCTAGGAAATAAACTTCTTAAAAATCAAACTCTTATTATAACTATTTATGTACACATAGATATCTTATCGACTTTATATAAATCTTACGCTCAATCCTAACGAAGTTAAATTAAAATTAATTACTGCTTAAACTAATTATTTACATAGGACAAAAAATTATACCTATAGTTAGCTTTTATGGGACAAAAAATCTTCAACCGAATAGAACATATTTTCTAGTAGGAATTTGCGTAATTTTATTTTGAAATTGTTTGGTGGGAGATTTTTTATGTAATCTGGCACTTTATTGTAAATTTTGATGGCCATAATATATGAATTTTTTAAGCATCTGGTTGTGGAGGGAGCAATGTTAACTGTAAGATGGTGTTTGTGTCGTATGTTTCGTCCAGTGTGATTTTTTGCTATTAAAAAGTATTGTTTGTTTAGTGCTACGAACTTGCTTATTTCTAGAATATAGAGACAGGGTACAGGAAGTATATTTAATGACTTGAAATAGGTTTTGCAGGATACATCCGAGGCAATGTTACAAATAGCTCGAATGCATCTTTTTTGAGCTACAAAAACAGAATGAATATTTGTACCATTTCCCCAGATTATCAGACCATATCGGATTATTGATTCTACGTATGCAAAATAGGCTGTAAGGGCTGTTTCGGTGTTGGCTATTTTAGTTAGTTTATGTAGTGCAAATGAAAATCTATTTATTTTGGTGCAAACTTTTTCTATGTGTTCAATCCAATTTAGTTTAGGGTTAATGTCTATACCCAAAAATGTTGTGGTTTTAGAATTACGCAGAGTCTGGTCATTTATATCTATTTTGACTGATTTGTTTTGAAAATTATTAAAATTCATTATTTTTGTTTTGTCTAAATTTAATTTGAGATTGTTTTGCTTCAGCCAGTTAACAACAGTATTTAGAACATTTAAAATATCATTTTGGTGTTGGTCTAGAGTAAGGTTTTTATTAGTTGTAACTGTTATTGTAACATCATCTGCAAAAAGTATAGTTTTGTTTATAAAAGTAATTAAGTATTTCTATCCGTTCCCTAGCTTCCATAGTACAAGCTCCGAGATTAATTTGGGGCTAGTAGAAACTTATTTATGATTATTCATGTTGAAATTGAAACCTTCTTCCTTAAAAGTTCCTTGTTGTTAAAATATTTTTTTTGTTACATTAGAGCTGACACCAATTTAACACAAATTAAAAGTCGTAGTCGACGTAATGTTTTCCATACGATGAGATCAGCGGAGATCGCACTAATTTTATTTCCAAATAAAATGCATTACCGATAATTTTCAACTCTACCACTTTGGTAATAAAGGCTAATTTGCTTAACAAGTAACTTTGATAGAGTAGCTAACTTAGATTTACAGTTAGGAACATGAATTATAACCTTTATAGCCTTGGAATTAAGAAGTTTACTGTTGCTTTCCAAACAAGCACTATCGGTTTACGACTCCGTAAAAACAATATAGACGTTTTGATCTCAACCCTATAATTAAGTAGTTAAGGTGGATATTTAAATGTTTTGGCTTAAACTAAGGCATGTGACGATGACGTAACGTAAGGTTTTTGTTTCCATTTTCAAAAATGTCCGTTTGTTCCGTTGGATGGAGTCTTTTTGGGTGCTTTATAGTAGGAACAGACAAAAGAGGTTTTAGTCGTAGGTTGATAGGCCGTGTCTATTGTTTTCATTATCTAGCCTCTTTAGAAAGTCTTTTAAAATGTAAGCGCGTCATGGTTTGATATTTTGTGTAATGTGTCATCGAGGTTGTACCTACGGTTCGAATTTAAAATTATATATCTGTGTTTGATAGTCCATTTGTCAAAAAAAGGCTTTAAGCTATCGTATAACCGGGTATAATGTGTAATGTGTGCGTTAACCGAAATCCATGGAGTCCCGGGCGTCCGCTAGTTAATTAACAATATACAAAGGCCACTGCGGAACTGCCATTTAAAATAAGTCAAGTTTTTTTATCCGTAGAAAATGACTTAATGCAATCTTCGGCCTATAATTATCATTTAATCAAATGCTAATATTACTACTAAAAATACCTATTTAAAACACTTTTTCTAGTTTAATCAACTTTCAGAGATTTATTCCAAACGATTTTTTTTTGTAGAAAAAGAAGTTTATACAACGAGATCTGTTATCTGTAGATCTGTTTTTTTTAAGAATTCTGTCTATTCTTAGGCAAAGGATTCATGCAAAGTCCATTTCCGTCGAGGCCGTATAACTCTAGTTCCTGTGTGTTAGTCACGATTTGGTCATAACTGACGTCTCACAGCTGGGTCGCACGTTTTATACGTTATGACTATGACTAGTAGTTGAGAGGTTGCGAATAATAATAATAATAAATAGGTAATAAATTGTTTGCACTAACACAACCTCGGTTTTGTAGCCAGGGTCTCAGACCACTACACTAACGGGCCCGTCAATAAGAAAGATGATTCCGTGCTTCGAAAAGCAAACTGGGTTACGGAGGTCAGAAGGAGTCGCTCCAATGTAGGGTATTGGATGGTCAATTCAGGACCATAGTGAAACGAAATGAAATGAATGAGAGATATTATAACCTTACATCATCTCTCTCATTCACACGATTGGCTACGTCAAGGTGAAATGTTTTGTTTATTTTATGATTAATTTACAGGTGACACAGTTACGTTATCAGAAGAAGTGAGAGTGAAATAATAAGTGTCATTTGTTTTTAATGAACTATTTGGCTGCAAACGTTGAAAGTATTACATATCTATTTCCACTTGTAGAAAGAGCGTCTTTTAATCAAAAAATCAAAATCAAAATATACTTTATTTATGTAGGCCTGAGTGAGGCATTTATAAATCGTCCATGATATTACAATAGAATGAATCTACCACCGACTTCGGAACGCAGTCATCTACCGAGAAGAAGCGAAGAAAGAATTTCGGAAAAAAGAACATTATGTCGTCGGCTTACTGCAAGAACTCATTAACTAGCAGTTTTGTGATTTTGAGATACGGCCTAATGAAGTTTGGAAATATAATTAGGTATTATTTAAAAAGTATACTAGGTATAGTCGAAATGAAAATTCTTACGTATAGATCTAACATTTATTCATTTGTTTTATATATCGACATATCAAAATATACATTACCACTTTTAAAAAAAAATAAAATATGTAATTAATGACTTTTGCCAATACGTCCATTTCTAAGCAATTAAAAAGTAATGACTTCTAACATATGTCAATAGCCAAATTCGTAAACTGTTAATCTGGTAAATTAACTTTAGACCACACTTAAACTTCTTATCTAACACTACGACACTTTTAATGAGTATACGTAAAATTCAATGTTGATATTTTTCACTTAGATCATGCGCATAAAATCATTAAAAACATTTACAGAACCACAATTTTTGGAAGAAATCACTAAGACTCTTTTAATGAGTTTAGGTTAAATTGAGTGTTCATATTTTTCACTGAGGTCATCCGCATAAAATCATTATAAGGATTTATTGAGTTCTGCCAGTGCTGGAAATCAATAGTTTTATAATACTATGCTACTACATGAATTAATTAAAGAAAAATAATGACTTCTTTTTACACCTAAAATCTAAGAAAGAGTACTTATCAATTTTTTACAAATTTTATCTTCGAAATTATGACAGATAGAAATTTACTGGTTTTTGCATAATGTAGTGCTACCGTTGGTGAATCCAACAATGTCAGTATCAGTACTTAATGACTTTTTTTAGTTAGTGACTTCTTGCAGTAAGCCGACGATGTAGTCTTGGCCGAAACATAGATACTTTACAAGGAATAATAATAGCAATTTTCGCCCCGTTTATGAAGCTACTAAAGCAATATAGTTTTAATTGTAAAAACGTTTGGTAGTAAATAATCATACCAATTAATATTACCGCGAAAAAACTTGACTGAAGTGGCAGTATATGCTTGCTTTGATCTTCGTGCGTTTAGAGACCGGTCTTTTCTCTTTTTTATTTTGTAGTCCTTGATTCAACGTCCGAAATTATTCAATGAGCCATGGGCCTCTTTTTTAAACCTATGAATATGTTTTATGTAATGCTCACTTAAAATATTACAACAAAATTATGGATCAATAATGTTCAAGAGGCAATTTTATTTGCAAGCGCAGAGGACAATATTTTTTTGATTTTAGAAAAAAAAATGGTAATCAATTATTACACATTTCAAGCCTATAGTCGACGTTTTAAAATAAACCCACGAGAAACAATCCAACATTTTTTGTAACCTATTATAAAAAGGCTATTGTCCAAATCTAGGTAGGTACCTAGTAGTTTAATTTTCTAATGAACCCCATGTCAATTTCAATATCAACTAAAATATTATAAACTGTGGTTCCGTGAAACGAAACATTTTTTTTTGTTTTATTCAAAACAGACCAAGACTTCTCAAGATTGCGCCAAACTGCTTGTTTTAGTTCTCTTTTATCCTAACTTTTTTTTCTCGTCTTACTTTTTTTTCATAATGGCGCAGGGTGGAAGCGAAGCTGTCACCCCATGCGCGTGTGGCGCGCACGTGTCGACGGGTGCGCGCCACATGTGCGAAGTCATTTGAAATAACTATAAACCGCCTTTATTGGTGGTTGGTTGGTTGGACCCGTATAGTTAGAGTTTTAAAAATTATCTTAATTTATGTTTAAACTTTTTATTTTAAATTTTCAAAAAATATTTTTTCATTTATGAACAATTTCTAATAAAAATAAGCTTAAACTAGATAATTTAAAAGTACAATGAATAAACAATACTTTTTTTTGTTTCCTGAGTGCCACGATAGATTTGACTGCATAAATTTTCGCTAACTAACATTGACATAACAAAATCTTTAGCCCATATTATGTATTGAAATGCATGTCGAACTCACGAGGTACATATTCACATACGTTTTTATTACTAGGAGATCATCCAGACGTCTGTGGCAGACAGGAAGGCAGCCATCATGGCATCTGCACACAATGGACTCGCACCAATTACCGGCTGATGTGAATGCACAAATTACAGTTTTGGGGAATGAAGCCAGCTCGCGTTTAATTGTTTAATTAATGTGTCTGTAACGTCTCATCTCGTTGTGCGTTACTATTGGCTCTGATATGAGAGGAGATTTAATATGTCAACAAAATGTTTTTAATAAATGTTTAATCAACTTTTTTTAATTTGAAATTGAATAAAGCCCTAAAAAGAGATGTCCCAGAAATGTATGAAGCCTCGGCCTGGACCATGTACGCTATACCTAAATATAGGCGAATAAGTGTACTACAGTTTTAATTACTCCAATTCTTATGGAAAACCTTAATTTTTTGGCTGAAACAATAAATTAAACCACAATATTGCAACTCAGTACAATATGGCGGAGGACGCATCCATAGAGTAAAGTAAATATACCAAGACGCATCTTTGAAACTTGAATGACGTTTATGTCGTTTATCCGTCAGTTTATTTTTGTTTTGACAGTATGCAGTTTATTTCACAAAGTATTTATATTTTTAGGTTACAAACGACCTAAAAAGGCTGGGGCCAAAGCTGTAAATCCCAGTAAAGAAAAAAATTACAGTTGCCATCTTTACGAAGTAAAGTGAACAATTATGAATTTGATTTTATTTTTAATCCACTAAATTACGGTCCAAAAATGTTTTATTGTATTTTTAATGGAAATAGCAATATTTTACCGATTTTTTGGTACCACGTACATGGTGCGGGCCTGGGATGGGACATCTCATTTCATTCATTGTTGGTAAAAGTGGATCCATTTCTTTTTATTCCTTCGATAATTAAATAGATGGCATAAATTAAATTCGTGTGGTGCATCTGTTTTTTACCTACTATAGTATAGTATTATAGCCACGGGTATAATTAAACTATTTCCCTATGTATTTTACTTTTGTTATTTACTATTTTCATGCAAAGGGGCTTTACTTTTTTCTACTTCTCGATACAAGATGGCGGTGTTGTCTGTTATTGACATAAGTGACATTTTGATAAATTAATCCACAGAATAAAATTAAACCATGTTTTAATTATATTATCAAGCGCGTAACAACGGCTATTTTTATTGTTTTGTAATCAATCCCAACTAATATTATAAATGCGAAAGTAACTCTGTCTGTCTGTCTGTCTGTCTGTCTGTCTGTCTGTCTGTTACGCTTTCCCGCTTAAACCTCGCAACCGATTTTGATGAAATTTGGTACAGATAATCTTTAGACCCTGAGACAGAACATAGGCAACTTTTTATTTCGAAAAAAAGAAATCCACGCGGACGGAGTCGCGGGCGGCCGCTAGTACATAGTATAAAACAAAGTCGCTTTCGCTGTATGTCCGTATGTATGCTTAGATCTTTAAAACTACGCAACGGATTTTGACGCTGTTTTTTTAATAGATAGAGTGATTCCTAAGGAAGGTTTGTATGTATAATACATGTAAGTAAGTACCACGGGCGAAGCCGGGGCGGGCAGCTAGTTAGTAATAAATAACATATGGTAAATTATCGAATTTGCCCTATTTATGTATGTATGTAATAATCATTTAAAAAAATGTAGCAAAACCTTCTTTCTCATCAGTCCATTGACTTGACCAAGGAGTCTCGCGTGTTTCCGAACGCACGTGGCGTGTCCGCCATTGCCGTGAGATATGACTGATTTCTCAATCGATCAGCGATAGCCGATGCGTTCCAGATACTGTAGCGACTAATCTAGCACTTTCTCTAGGAAATCGAGCGGAAACGTACTTTCGATAGAAAATATACCATTATTTTGATTATAGTCTAGTCTTAAAACTTTAGTAATTCACACGTTATACTCGTAGGTAGAAGCAATTTATGTTAAGGTAAGATAATTTCAAATCATGGGGGCCTTTGCCCTCCATTGGGAAATTAATATGCTGATAATTTGCTTTTTAACTATGTTGTAAAAAACTAGTGTAATCTGTTTATTTTGTATGGAATAAAATGGTTTTAAGTTAAAATGGAGTGACCCTCCACTACGTAATGTAAAACAAAGTCGTTTTCTTCTGTCTGTCCCTATGTATGCTTTGTCAACAACTAAACATCCCATTTTCATGCGTTTTTTTCATCAGATAGAGTGATTCAAGGGGAAAGTTAATCCATACTTAATATTATATATTATATTATTATTATTATTAATATTATAAATGGGAAAGTGTGTCTGTCTGTCTGCCTGTATTAATATTATAAATGGGAAAGTGTGTCTGTCTGTCTGTCTGTATGTTTGTCTTTCTTTCACGGCAAAACGGAGCGACGAATTGACGTGATTTTTTTAGTGGAGATAGTTGAAGGGATGGAGAGTAAAATAGGCTACTTTTTAACCGATATCCACGCGGACGAAGTCGTGGGCGGCCGCTAGTGATTTAATAATTTTGCATCATAGGTTGTATTATATCAATAAATAACAGTAAACTACCTACTGTTGAGCAATAGAGACGAACTTCTTAGCTATCCATGGATTCTCCGTGCGGGTGCCGGGTCCATCGCGTGGAACAGAGAGGAATATCAGTCGGCGCCTGGGACTTGCGACCCAGCGTGTAGGTTTAAGGGGCCCCTTTATATGTAGTTACCAACGATCACCTTCACCGATGTCATTCCTCTCAGTCCCTATAAGTTTTGTTAATAAGATGTAAGTCATACACAATTCAAAAGTACTTCTACTCGTGCGAATCCAGGGCGGGTCGCTAGTAATTAATGAAATAGTAAAATATTCGTATAATGTGCAATTAAAGAGCTTGCGTCATAAGTGCCATTTGTTTCATTTTTGCCTAATCGTTGTACAAATGTAATAAATGAGCAAGTTTAGACATGCACTGTGAAATAAATGTCTGGATTAAGAAGTGACTTACAACCGTAAGTAGTTATAATAACTGTTAGTTTTATTGAATTTAAGACGGAAAATTATGAATTACCTATTCGCTTTGTTATTTTAAGGTTTAATCGCGAGGACACGCTTCAAGTGCACTCATGAATTGTTTTGTTTTGTTTCATTGAATCATTTTCACACTGATCGCATCAAGTGGTACTTACTAAACGTATGTAGTACAATTTATCTAGTTTTATTATCTCGACCTACCACCTCACTCTCTTAGCTCAGTGGGACAGCAATCTGCCACGACCGTAGAGAAACCAGGCGCAGGACCAACGGCTTAACGTGTCTCCCAAAAGTCTTCATACCTAATGTTGCTTTTGACAGTAAAGTCAAAAGTCGTTCAGTCAGGCGTCAGGAGGACTGGTGTGATATTTTATTTTTATTTATTTATTTATTTCATACACACAACACATTACAATCATAGAAAGACAAAGTACAAGCATTACAGTTCTAAACAAGATTGCAATACAGAACAATGTGTACATTAAAAGTTGAAATAGAATTGTCGAACAAACAGCGAAAACAATAATGCAACAAGAAACAAAATAAAATAAAAATAGAATATATAAAAATAAATGATAGAGTCGAGATGCGTGAGGGATGTCTCTGGTATAGGCTCAGCTCCATGTGACAGACCTCAAGGGTAAAAGATTAAAAAATGTCTCTTTTGAAACGTCTACTCTTAAACGATGGTCACTGCACGCCATCAAGATACCTGTATGACTATGCCCCCAGCTCAGAAGTAGATATAAACCCTAAGAGTTCGATTCCCGATCTTTGCTCAACTAGGAAAACTTATAATAATATTTGAAAACGCTACCCGAGTAGCAAAATAATCCTGATAAAATTACTTTATCTAATCGAGATTTAATTATCTGTCATAGATATCGGTATTACTTGTAAAGGAATTCCTCGCTTTGATAAGTTATAATTTGGTATGGTTACTGTATTTTTAGGTCGAAAGATAAAGTACAGGGCTTGGAAAACTACCTTATTCGGTATTCCTTTTAGATATTTTCCTGGTCTTAATGACGCCACGGAGCAGAGACCAGAACGATATCACTCCCTTGAGTTAAGAAGCAGAAAAAAATATTTATTTACACCGTGCGACTGCATGTTCTAATTTATTAAAAGCCCCCAGCTCATCAATTTGCTATGGATATTTCGACTTCTAAGGCCTTCATAAATGAACTACATATATTTCAAAAATGAAAAACCTTTCCAAAACTCTACAATCCAATACATAATCTATATTCGGAAATAGATAATAAATAGTCAGTGCCTTATTAGTCATAATCCATTAATATACAGATCTCGATATTGACCTTTTAAACTATTTCCTTATCGCCGAATATTTGAACAAAAAAAAGCAAATGTCGGATTTCGCGCGCATTCCAACCATCCCTAACGTTCGTTATCTGTGCAACCGGCGGAAACACATGTACTCAGCCAGCCAGTCCGCGACCGAAGACAGCCACGCGCCCACGTACGCGCGTTCGAGAAAAAAAGTAAACAGTCAAATTCCCGGATACGCAAACTTTTTTAAACTTTCCCCGTTTTGACCTTAAATTTTTAGGCGTTATATTTTTGGTGATTGTGATTTTAAAAGGAAGCAGTGTGTGAAGTGTTCCTTGTGCTAAAAAAAGTGATTTGAAGTGTTGTGCTGCACATATTTTAAAGGATTTTCGACAAAGGTTGCAACTTTCAAGAGTTATTAAAGTAGTGTCATTTCAAACGAAAATAACATTGGAAAACACACTATACAGAATTAACTAACTTTAAACACCTGAAGTTAACGGTCCCTAGATCAAGGATCTCAAAATTTCGCAGATCTTGGAATTCATAATTTTAGGAAATTGTCCCTCAATGGTTGTATCTTCAAGCCAGCGTACACACACCACAGTCATAAAAAAAAGTAAAAAGTCGCGTTCACGGAATTCGCTAATTAAGTCTAAGTGTGTTTTTCAAATGTTTTTGCTGCAATGTCGTAATGGTATTTCGTGTATGTGTGATATATAGCGTTGCTAGTTATACAGAGCTCATAGTCTGCGTTCAGCGGCGCGTTGCATCGCACACAGCGTCCGCTTTCCCCAATGTAAATCTCTCCACACAATGGAATAACTTATCATTTTTTATTAATGTTCAACTCAAATCGAAATCAAAATAAAAATATCCCCCATTCAATGAGGCTTCATAGAAGCACTTACCAAAAACACTATTCTACCAATGTGGTTTTAAAGGCAGTAACGCATCTGCGACCCTTGTAGAGTTTTTGATGTCCATAGGCAGCGGTGATTACTAACCAACCATCAATAGAGGCATTCGCTCCTTACCCTCCCTCTTGTATCCTATCACAAAAAGTGTTAAATGGAAACGAATTAGCTGCCAGTCTGTGACTCAATGATTCACGTTAATTATAATTATTGTGAATGCTGAACTGGTCTGTTTCGTTTTTACCGGTCCAACGTCATACAATTCTTGTAATTATACTTATGAATAAAATAAATATTACATCATCAACGAAACTGGCACTAATACAAGGATTTATCTTCACGATAACATAACAATTCAACATGGATTCTCACTGACAGGGGACTCCCGATATATTTTGCAATTTAGGTACAAAGTAATTTCTAAATCGAATATTGATTTTAAAGTTTTCCCTTATTTAATTTAGCTCGATAGTATTTAGTATTCAATCTAAGCCATATTAACAATAATTAACGATTGAATTGGTACCAATATGACACAATTAAGAAAGATCTAAATCAAAACGAAATAAAATAATTCATTCTGCAAATGGATTTACATGGTGTAATATCAATTTTTCCCGTGGGGGTGCGCAACGATTCGAATAAGAATCACTTCGTCCCACAGGGAAAAATCCGGCGGCAGAGCATGAGAGGGTCTCGGGTTCGGTGGCCTAGTCGTTCCTGGATCAATCCAATTTAATAAAATGTTGGGCGCCTTGAAAGGGGACGGAGTAACAATAGGTGACTCCGTACCAAAATAAAAAAATATATTAAATCCTGCTAGAGGAAAAAAGTTAAATACGAAGCAAAAATAAATGAATGATCCATGAACCGTAGCAAGTGGAGAATAGTAAATCAAACAAAATTTCATTTAAAAGTAGACTGGTTTAATACTAAGTATTTCGATACACATTAGATTCAGTTGAAAAACAGGAGCAGTTACATACAGTAAAAAAAATTACATGATACCGAGACAGTAATTAACATTCGTCCGGCGAACTACACCTTATCACACATGGTACTACACCTTATCAGTAAATCGGGATTAGCTTAAGCATGCCCGTTATGGTGGGGTGGCATCTGACCAACTATATTGGGCGGTCAGCTGTACATTCAGTACCGATGGGAGGACCGTGTTGGGAAAGTCTGATACCACCTACTCAAACCACCAGCCCTGAAGGTCAGCCCACCGCTCAACATAGAGAGTCAGCCAAGTCAGTACGCATGCGCACCCCACAAATCATGTCTAATAAAAACTATTTGAAATTCACTACTAACTATTCACTAATAACAAACACTATTTGAAATTTTTGTTCAGTTATCAAAGTTAAGTTGAGATAAAGTCACTGCGCTTCCTCCATCGGCCTCGACCGAGAAGTCAACACGGGGAAGTTGAACACTTGTTAAATTGAAATAAATACGGCCCTAAATGATTAAATCCATTGCCATCAGTATCTTGACTCCGAGCCAATGCAAAATCGGTTCTGGGATCAGCTCACCGTCGACATTTTGACAGGCGGGAGGTACCACGTGTCCACGCCACGTCTACGGCACACCGAGCTGCCGACATTCACACCCAAAAGGCTTTTTAGCCGGTCTATGGAGCCCTGCAATCACCACAATGGTCAAATTAAGTCGACATCCTAAGCACTTCACAACGTGACATATTTGGCTATGCCGAACAATAAAATTTTCATTAATATTCTTACCAGAACTCTGGGATTTGCAGCTCACAAAGAGACTCTTTGGCCGGAGCACAGGTAAATCAAATGATCTAAAACAATAAGACAAAAATTACAAGCACGTGCCTATGGCTGATACATCCTCGAGGAACATTTACACATCAACGGCTTGAAATACTCACCATTTTATTGGGCGTACGGTGCACAATGCATCTCGGAAGACGCGGAACGAAACTTCACCGCATTTGGTGGATATAAAAAGGCTCCTCAGGGAGACAGCCCAGGATTACTCCTCCACTTTTCTGATCTCCATGAAAAAGACTTGTCAATCGCTCACACACCCATAGACAAACGAGAGAAAAAAAAAACCAAAGCACACTGACCAAGGATTCGTAACCATCGCGCTCAACCATAGACACAATCTACTAAAAATACTTTAGAATAATTAATTTGGAAGACTTCGGAAAATCAATTCATTCCGGCAAACCCTAGCTTAGCAAAATTAGATATTAAACATTATACATTTTAACAGACTAAAAACAATTAGCGCCTACGACTGTAAAAATAAAACGCAGCGCACGTAAATGTCAAATGTCAGGTGTCGCTGTCAAACTGACACCGTTCTTATTTGACAAGGTTTTGTTTATTTCGACAACAGAAAAGTGTTACAAAATTCACGAATTTACTAATATCAACCGCTAAAACAGTTTTAACAGCGTCAAAGGAATGAACCAATGGTTGTGGAATGATAAATTGTTAACCCTCTCGCCAACAAATCAGGTAAAAATTAGAATATTACTTCATTCAAGTGACGACCTCTCAATCCAGGAAAACAAACATAGCATAAAATTAGAGACAAACAATACTATAACGACCCCTGCATTCATGACTATCCCTCTCGACCTAAGATCACAGCCGGTCCTATACTGCACCAAGTGATAAAACAGTAAAACTGAAAAAATGGTGTTACAGTACCGCCTTAGTTGGGAAAGAAAAATTTTATTCAAAATGAAAATTTTATTGAAATTTTGAATAAAATTTTTCGTCGAGTGAAACGACAAAAGGTAACACTACCACATCTTAACAACAATACAAACATTTGAACAATACAAAAACAACACCTCCAGACACCAAACTCATTCAATAAGAGTTTGAATCATAGAAGGGAAACCTAATAACTGAAAAGGTTATTAGAAAGACTGGTAGAACCATTCGGAGAGCTCGCTGATACAGACAAAACTACACCAGGTTCAAACCCGTAACCAGTGATAAACACTAAAGGTTACACAAAGTGAGAAGTGGAACATCCAACTTATCTCAAGCCAATGGCTGGATAAACCAAGACCATAGTGTAATTTACCACACCACGAATCGGGGTAAATTACACGCAAAAATGAAGTATGACAACAGGGACTTCACAAAAACACAGTGTGAGGATTAGGAAATCCAACATACCTCAGACACTATAAGGAGTACAAGGTAAGATACACAACTGACTTACCTGATACTGTGGTTCACACAAACCCAGATTAAACACTAATAACATTAATAAAATTATGTCCAGATCCTTGGCATCAATCGCGAAATATGCGAATGCTACAAGGCCTACGGATTGGACACACAACAGAAACCTCAATTACTAAAAATAACGTCGATCCTCGACCATAATGGTAAAGCGACAGCAAACTAACTGGAAACAAACAAAACTCATACACCCTCATTAGGACCACGTACGACTATATCCTTTATATGAAAAGACCCTAATGGCTTTCCATCCATATTTTTCAAAGAATAAACCACGTTACCCAGTTTTTTATCTACCACACACTTTTCAAATTTGGGAGACAATTTGGCAGAAAAGTATTTGGAGGCGTTGGATAAAGGAAAACACCTTTTGTAGATTATTTGCCCTTCCTTAAGCTCTAGAGGGCGCTTTCTCAAGTTGTAATACTTGGCATTATGTTGATATGCTTTTTTCAAATGACCCGCAACGTCTTCAAATACCTTCCGCAACTTAGGCAACCCAGAAATAAACTTGTCCGGCTGGACAGTGACGTCCTGACCATCGAAAGGCTGATCAGAATTAAAGATAGCTCCATCGATTACCATCTCCCTACCATGATTCAAGAAATATGGAGTGAACTTAGTCCCGTCGTGAACAGACGAATTGAGAGCACATTGGAGTTCTTGAATATTCTGATCCCATTTTCGATGATCAGAACGCACATAAGAAGCAATGGCTCGAACAATATCCCGATTAACACGTTCGGTTTGGTTACATTGAGGATGGTAACGAGGGTTGTAAAAGATATGAGGAACACCGGCTCCCTTCAATAAATCTCTAAATTCCTTAGAAGTGAATTGTGGACCATTATCCGTATATAGGATACGGCACACCCCATGTACCAGAAATACGCCCTTTTCAAGACACTTACACACCGCTTTCGCAGTGGCATTTCGTAAAGGGAAAAGAAGAACATATTTACTGAAGTAATCAGAGACAACGAATAAATACTGATTCCGCGCATAAGACGGAGGCAGCGGTCCAACAATATCGCAGGAAATAGCTTCCCAAGGTTTAGTAACTTGACGAGGATTACCCATTAAACCAGGACGAGCAGTGTTGACGGGTTTATAGGTGTTGCAGATTTCACAACTTCGGACATATGTTTTCACGTCATTAAACAACGAAGGCCAATAATACATAGTCGAGATCTTCCTGTGAGTCTTGGCAACCCCAAAGTGACCAGAGGCCGGCTCGTCGTGATACTTCCGAATAACTTCCAACCTCTTTTCACCTGGAACCACAATTTTCCACTCATGTTGAGATGTAAGATTGTACTTATTCTTTGTCAAACGATATAGTTTACCCTCTGAAACAGAGAAATTGGGATAAAGTTTAGGGTTCCTAGAGCATCCCTCAAAGAGCTTGACGTACCAAGGATCAGTTATCTCATGCGGGTCAATTTCGATCGAATCAATCTTGATGCGGGATAAAGTATCTGGCAAAACATGCTCCTTCCCCTTTCGATGAATAATCTCAAAGACGAATTGACTCAGACGACAAGCCCATCTACTAAGACGACCGGTAGGATTCTTGAGCTTATAAAACCACAATAAAGAGGCATGGTCAGTCACGATAAAACACTTTTTTCCTTCCACGTACGACCTATACTGCTCCAAAGCATAGATGACAGCAAGCAATTCTCTTTCCGTCGCGGTGTAGTTGACCTCCTGGGCATTAAGAGTCCTACTACAATACGCTATCGGATGATCTATGCCAGCATGCCGTTGGGTCAACACACCTCCAACAGCGTATGACGAAGCGTCAGTATGTATATAGAAAGGCAAGCTAAAATCCGGACACTTCAGAATTGGAGCCGAAATTAACGCGGTCTTAAGGGTGGAGAAAGATTCCTCCACTTCAGGAGTCCATACGAAAGGAACCTTCTTACTAGTTAAACGCGACAAAGGCCTCGCTATTTTGGAAAAATCCTTTATAAAACGGCGGTACCATCCGGCCATACCAAGGAAACGCTTGACCTGTTTGGCATCAGTGGGGACGGGAAAGTTGGCGATGACGTCCACTTTCGACGGGTCTGTCCTCAAACCATAGCGATCCACCACGTACCCCAGGTACTTCAACTCCGACCGACAAAATAGGGACTTTTCCATGTTGATGGTAAGATTGGCAATTTTGAGTTTTTCATAAACTGCCTCCAAAATGGTTATATGCTCTTCAAATGAATCAGTACACACAATAATATCATCGATATAACAGAATACCTTATTGTCAAACTGCGCAGAAAACAAACTATCCATCAGTCTTTGCATCGTAGCTGAAGCTCCGACGAGTCCAAAGCACATGACTTTGTATTGGAACAAGCCTCGACCTGGAACAGTGAATGCGGTCTTCTCTCGGGAGCTCGTCGCCAAAGGAATTTGGTGGTATGCAGCACTTAAATCCAGAGAGGTCAAAAACTTAGCATCCCGAAGGTTATCCAATATATAGTTTATATAAGGAAGAGGATAGGCATCCGTTTTGGAAACTGCATTGATCATCCTGCTATCCAAGCAAACGCGAACTTTACCATTGGATTTAGGAACCTGAGTAGTAGGAGAATTCCAAGGAGAGCTAGACGGTTCAACAATACCAAGTTCTAACATACGATCCAGTTCTTGTTCCAAAAGTTTAAGTTTCTCCGGGCTCATACGGTAGTACCTTTGTTTCACGGGTTTAGCATCCCCGGTATCTATATGATGTTCAGCAAGATGGGTACGACCCAAACCAACCTTTTCAGAATCGATATTAGCAAACAGGGACTTAATGCGTTCCAATTCGGACATCTGCTCACGAGACAAAGCATCATAAGGCTTCAAACCATTTTCAGAAATACTATCCACATCACAGACTTTATCAGAAGGGATAGACGGAATACAAGCTAACACGTCAGGTGCAAGATCAAACGACTTCCAAAAGTTAATACCAAAATGGACTGGAAGCGTTATCTTAGGCTGAACGTAAAACTTTATTATTTTAACCCTACTCTTATACTCAACAGGAACATCCATAAAATATTGACAGAAATATTCGGAACCATTGGCGACTCTAATGTAACAAGGTTTGTTAAGAGAGCGCACAGGTATACCGAGTTTCAAAAAAAATTTGTGGGCATTGTTTCCAAGTAAGGAACAACTAGCACCACAATCAAGTAAACCACTAACATTAACACCATACACTTTGACGGTTAAGAAGGGCCTATTATCACTCACATCCGGTTTAAAATACGTCTCTCTGCAAGAATTATCATTTCTCAGAGAGACGGACTTATTCAGTTTTTTGCCCGATTACAATCGGGACAATCAGGGGACTTCACGTCAGGCTTGCCACACTTATAACAAAGCACGGGACGAGATGCACTGCAACGAGACGTATGATGCTCGTTAGACCGACATACAAAACAATAACCCGCGCCCTTATTGGGGTTACCCTGAACGGAAGCAACTGACTGCTTTTTATCAACAGAATTGACGTTTTTGATCGGAACACTTTCGGACCTGCTTTTCGGCTTATAATGAAAGTCGGGAGCCACACTCGATTTAGACAGCGAGGGTTCAGAGAAACCGTCCATACGGAGCTTACATGCCTCGATACGTTTACCCAACTCCCGCAAGTGATCTATCGACCTGACGTCGACCAACATCAACTCGCGGTTGTACTCCGGGCGTATGTTCTTCAACACGATCCTTAGTTTTTCCCCCTCCGGAAGCTCGAAACTCAACCGAGACATCATTCCCAGTACAACCGAAAGAAAAACTACCAAAGACTCGTGCTTGGCCTGAGTACGAGACCGTATCTCATCAAGCAGCCGATCGTCAAAATCCGGAAGATCAAAGTCCGACTTCAACGCAGAAACCAATTCGTCATAATCATGGAACTTATTCTTGCTCGCTCGGTACCAATAAAGAGCGGGCCCATCCACCAAATCAGGAAACCCAGTGAAAACGTAGTGCTTCGGTATCTTCCTGGCGGCACACAACTCCTCCAACCTCGATATAAACGCCCGAACACAAGTATCACCGCTAAATCTTAAATTTAAAGAACCTAGATTATATGATTTCTCCGGCTTGTACACGACTGTCTGACTGACACATCGCGGAGAACTATCTTCCACTTCCGAAGCCTCGGACTCCGAAGAACTATCAGTAGCCGAGAGACAGCTCACTAAATTCCCCTGCGCTACCAGCAATGCTTCAGGTGGGTCAGCAATCCTGGAAATCCTGGAGAGAACATAGTTAGCACGGCTAACCAGACGCATGCGAGTAGATTCGGCAACATTCTCCTCTCCAAATGACTTAACCAAAGCCTCGGCTTTCAGCTGAATCACCGAAACTTCCGCCCTAAGACTGTCGGCAGTTAAAACCGCAGAAGGAACTTTCAAGCTACCCCTACGGGCTAGTTTCAAGGTACTTCGTAAAAGTTTCCGCAACTGTTCCACGGTGTTATTTTTATCAAAAGGTACTTTACGGTTAGCTAACTCGTGTTCAAGTTCGTCCTTAAGCAAGTATTTAATGTTATAATTAAGTTCCGACATGACGAATAAAATATGAAAAGAATCGTACTATATAAAAATTTCACAATTCTAAAAACATAAAAATTATATTATATTATCATAATATCACATTTAATACACTATGTTGAAGTACTAAACTCACTTTCTAGGCCCCACGTTGGGCGCCACTGTAATATCAATTTTTCCCGTGGGGGTGCGCAACGATTCGAATAAGAATCACTTCGTCCCACAGGGAAAAATCCGGCGGCAGAGCATGAGAGGGTCTCGGGTTCGGTGGCCTAGTCGTTCCTGGATCAATCCAATTTAATAAAATGTTGGGCGCCTTGAAAGGGGACGGAGTAACAATAGGTGACTCCGTACCAAAATAAAAAAATATATTAAATCCTGCTAGAGGAAAAAAGTTAAATACGAAGCAAAAATAAATGAATGATCCATGAACCGTAGCAAGTGGAGAATAGTAAATCAAACAAAATTTCATTTAAAAGTAGACTGGTTTAATACTAAGTATTTCGATACACATTAGATTCAGTTGAAAAACAGGAGCAGTTACATACAGTAAAAAAAATTACATGATACCGAGACAGTAATTAACATTCGTCCGGCGAACTACACCTTATCACACATGGTACTACACCTTATCAGTAAATCGGGATTAGCTTAAGCATGCCCGTTATGGTGGGGTGGCATCTGACCAACTATATTGGGCGGTCAGCTGTACATTCAGTACCGATGGGAGGACCGTGTTGGGAAAGTCTGATACCACCTACTCAAACCACCAGCCCTGAAGGTCAGCCCACCGCTCAACATAGAGAGTCAGCCAAGTCAGTACGCATGCGCACCCCACAAATCATGTCTAATAAAAACTATTTGAAATTCACTACTAACTATTCACTAATAACAAACACTATTTGAAATTTTTGTTCAGTTATCAAAGTTAAGTTGAGATAAAGTCACTGCGCTTCCTCCATCGGCCTCGACCGAGAAGTCAACACGGGGAAGTTGAACACTTGTTAAATTGAAATAAATACGGCCCTAAATGATTAAATCCATTGCCATCAGTATCTTGACTCCGAGCCAATGCAAAATCGGTTCTGGGATCAGCTCACCGTCGACATTTTGACAGGCGGGAGGTACCACGTGTCCACGCCACGTCTACGGCACACCGAGCTGCCGACATTCACACCCAAAAGGCTTTTTAGCCGGTCTATGGAGCCCTGCAATCACCACAATGGTCAAATTAAGTCGACATCCTAAGCACTTCACAACGTGACATATTTGGCTATGCCGAACAATAAAATTTTCATTAATATTCTTACCAGAACTCTGGGATTTGCAGCTCACAAAGAGACTCTTTGGCCGGAGCACAGGTAAATCAAATGATCTAAAACAATAAGACAAAAATTACAAGCACGTGCCTATGGCTGATACATCCTCGAGGAACATTTACACATCAACGGCTTGAAATACTCACCATTTTATTGGGCGTACGGTGCACAATGCATCTCGGAAGACGCGGAACGAAACTTCACCGCATTTGGTGGATATAAAAAGGCTCCTCAGGGAGACAGCCCAGGATTACTCCTCCACTTTTCTGATCTCCATGAAAAAGACTTGTCAATCGCTCACACACCCATAGACAAACGAGAGAAAAAAAAAACCAAAGCACACTGACCAAGGATTCGTAACCATCGCGCTCAACCATAGACACAATCTACTAAAAATACTTTAGAATAATTAATTTGGAAGACTTCGGAAAATCAATTCATTCCGGCAAACCCTAGCTTAGCAAAATTAGATATTAAACATTATACATTTTAACAGACTAAAAACAATTAGCGCCTACGACTGTAAAAATAAAACGCAGCGCACGTAAATGTCAAATGTCAGGTGTCGCTGTCAAACTGACACCGTTCTTATTTGACAAGGTTTTGTTTATTTCGACAACAGAAAAGTGTTACAAAATTCACGAATTTACTAATATCAACCGCTAAAACAGTTTTAACAGCGTCAAAGGAATGAACCAATGGTTGTGGAATGATAAATTGTTAACCCTCTCGCCAACAAATCAGGTAAAAATTAGAATATTACTTCATTCAAGTGACGACCTCTCAATCCAGGAAAACAAACATAGCATAAAATTAGAGACAAACAATACTATAACGACCCCTGCATTCATGACTATCCCTCTCGACCTAAGATCACAGCCGGTCCTATACTGCACCAAGTGATAAAACAGTAAAACTGAAAAAATGGTGTTACAATGGTAAATTAATTTCTCGTCAAAATATGTATATTAAATACTGCTTGCAGTCCTTAAGTTCTTGACAAATACGAGTAATAATATGTTTTAGTTATTAATACATGTTATGTGGTTCCTATCAGTGGCTAAGTACATGATAAATGACGTATTTTGACGTTGCTATCAGGTGGCAACACTCGAATCAGTGATAACCACAAGGAGACTTGCTTTGCTTCACCTGGCGACTTATAAGTTTGCAGGAATAACGTTTGCATTGATCAGACCAGGAAACTATAAACTAGAAAAATATATAAATCGCTAGATAGTTAGATATAATAATTGTTTTTCTTTGTGGCATGATACGTTCTTGATGATAGGATCACGGTCCCAGTCGCCAGTACTGTATACTCATTGTCTGTGAAAAAATAGATTGAAACAAACATTGAAGTAGAGTCCACTCGAATGAGCCGCTCGCCTGGGAAAGTACGTTCATCTTACAGAAGACCACAGTGAAGTGGTACTTCGTAATTGTTGTGCTATGTTTCTGCTGGCGAGTAAGGTCGCTAGAGCTCAGTTGGGGATGGTATGGGATTTCAAAGGCAGGCAACACATCTCCGACCTTTGTGGAATTGTTAATATCCTTGAGTGGGTACGTCCCTGATAAACCTCTTGCTCGTTTGCCACCATCTAACTTAAATAAAACGATAAATGGGCCATTATCCACTAACTGGAAAATCGTCCATACAAGACTGTCCTAAGCAAATTTTATTAAATATTGAGAATATCTGTCACTACAAAGTAAGGCAATAATATATCTAATTTATATATTAAAAAAGCCCACGCACTTTCCTCTCGGTTTTTGAGTTTTGGAGGGTTTTGTGTAAAATTGTGACAGAGGACTGTTGTAACCAAACAGAGGACTGTTTTTATGAACAAAAACTAGCATTTTTGTTTGTTAAAATAATAAAGTTTTTATTTTTTATGAGCAGTTACGATATGTATTGATGACTTTAATAATTAACGAGTTTTTCATTTTATTTCTGTCGATTTTAATGGCGCCATACATCCTATATTGATCCAATAGAATCAGGTGAATTTTCCTTCTTAAAATTGTTCGTTATTTCTGTCATGGCTCTTTTTATTGGCGAGATTTGCAACAGTGCTCTTCCCAAGTCTTTTTACCACCCTTATGCTCGCGATGACTCATATCCGTATGCAATTTTCTGGAAACTTTTTAATTTTGTTTTTTTTTTTGTTTTTTCTGTCATTTTTTCAATAATTCTTCTTGATTTTGATTGTGAATATTTAGTTGTAAATATCTCAAGCGTTTTTGTTCTAATACTTCTTCATTTTTTTTGACCGGAGTTTTAGTTTTTTTTTTTTTTCAAAATCCTCTATTATCGATCTATTACCTCATTACTCTACAAAATAACGATGTATTATTAACGTTGATGCAGATTGACGCGCTGTCTAGCATGTAAGTCCGTAAAAAACTTAAAAAACCAGTGTCCTTTGCAATGACATGACAGAGGACTGTTGCACAGAGGACTGTTTTTTTCACTAAAAAACTAAATAACACAAAATAATAGAAAACATATCACAATTTAAAAACAGATTTGAATACACACTTGTTTATAAACTATTATAAACAAATAATATTAAAAAAAACTCTTAAAATAGGAAAACAAATACTCGACAGAGGACTGTTCCTACTATCTGCCGAGACGCGTGGTTCACTACCAAATGTGGTGCTGCCCCTGAAAAAAATGGCAGCAGTCTGTTTTGCTAAACAACCAAAAGAACTACACACCGGTTGCTTTCTATTTTACAATCGTAATGTTTCAGATCAATATCCGAAGTTAATTTTACACTGGATTCAATTATTGACAGAGGACTGTTTTAAAAATTTCAGGACAGCCTTTGATCCTCTTTATTTGGATAAATTTCTATTATAGACTAATAATTTATAGTTAAAAAAGATGCTTACAGACTTATTAAACTAAATGATTTTTATAAATTTTATGGATGGCAAAGTTTTTAATATATAGGTATCAATGCTAGTAATTCTGGAAATCGGACATGACAGAGGACTGTTTTTTGAGGTGTTGAACATTTATTTTCTCGAAAACTATTATATTTTATTTCTAAATAAGCGATGGTAAACCAAGAATACCAAAATTATGTTAGTACTAACCCAACAATAAAAATATATAATAGAATTATCTACCTTTTAATTGCTTAGGACATCGATTTACCAGTTAGTGGATAATGGCCCAAATAAATAAATAAAACACGACGGGTACGGACCGGTCTATAGTGTGTCGATGTATTCATAAAAACGGTTTGAATTGTAATATTTAGCAAATCACGTTATTTTTTGTGAAATAACGGTGAGTGGGTTCATGCGCTAAATATTCAGACGTTATACCATTTCAAATGTTAATTTGATAAAAGCAGTTATAAATCAATGTTGAAAAACTCATCAGATCCACTAAGTTTCTCGGAAGCTAAGTGGTCAGAGAACTTGCCCGGATTGCAACTCGCTGATTAATTTTTCATTGTTTATAATTTAGGGTATAATTATATATTAAAAAAATCCAGCTTTACATATTATAAATATTTTTAAAAATGTTGACTAGCTCGTCATGTGGGATGACGTCATTTTTGCGTGGCCCTCGTCTTCTGTTGATAGAGACTGAGAGAGAAACTTACTTAAGTGAAAAGTTAGTGAATTTTGGACGTTTTGTTCACTCGAGAGACACTCGAGCGTGACATTGGGAGCATCTATATTATACATTACCCTGCGGTGCTTTTCCTGCCCCATTTAACTTCAAAATGACGTAAACTGTCAATAGGCACCGTGCGTAGCGATGACTCTGCCATCTTGTGACTCATATTCGAACTGACCAAGCTAAATGTCAATCTCAATGTCGGTAATTCTACTGTCAAACCACGGAAAACACCGTGCCTTATTCTGCCATCTAGTGACTCGAATTCGAACTGACCAAGGTAAATGTCAAATTTTACTGTCAAACCAAAGAAAACAAATCGGGATTTTAGCGCCCTCTATAGTTTCTGCACGGTGCCTATAGGAGCAGGTGTGATGTTAGTAGCGTGAGTTTCCGCCTCCGCCCGCCAGTTGTCGCCACGGGTCAAGGCCGCGACTTCGGCCGGCCATGACTTTGCCACAGATTCTAAAGCGGGATAAATTACTATTACTATGCTGTCCTATTGTCTAACATATATTTTAGTGAATGGAATTATAGATGCCGCTATTTTCGTTATTGAAGATATTTCGGACGTAAAAAGGACTGTCCCTCGTTCGGGTACAAATTATTTAAAAAAACTTGTCTACTCCTGATATAATAGAAATACAGGTTACACCGTGACCCACTTTTTAATGCATCTATAGTATTGTTGTAAGTAAAGTTTGAACCCCATGAGAACATAAATTACCAATTCGGTAAAAAAAAACAATAATAATAATAATAGTTCAGGCCAACAACGGGTTGGCTCCAACACGAGTAAATACTCGTTATAATTATTTAACTTAAGATTATAAAAAAGTTGGTAAAACCCTGTAGCCGACCTGTCATTAATAATGACTGACTTATTGAGATAGGCATAGTAATTTAACAAGTGAATTATCCTCCTTTCGGTTCTGTGCCATATTGTAACGGCCTGACCAAGCACATTAAGCATAATCTAGAAAACGTAAAATTATAGAAACAATATTATTGCTTAAACTACATATAATCGAACTAATTATGTATAAGTAAAATCTGCGTATAATTCATCAGGATAACCCTTCTGGGTTACAAGGGGGGTATTGTATAATATGTAGAGTCGGTAAAAGCTATCCTCCCACGATGTAATTTTTACCTTGTTTTGATTTAAGTTGCGTCATTTTAGTGTTCCTTATTTTTTTTAATCAAAGGGTTTCCTCTTTAAATAAATTCATCTCTGAAGCCTATGTAAGGAAAATAAAAACTGTTATCTTTCTTTCTAAAATTAAATAGAAATGTCTTAAATAGTCTACGCTCACATTTATTTTACCACCGACCAAACATAAACTTTATTAATTTCTTTCTGTTTAACTTCCTATAAATGGTATTCGAAGCTTGGAGCTATAATTTGTTTTTTTCCCTTAGAACCAAAACAACTTGCATTATGTTAGGAATGACCCGATTAACGAAATGAAGTGATTTGTCGGAGGTAAAATAACTGTGAACAGACTGCTTGGACTGCAAACTTTTTCAAACGGCACGTCTTAACAAACGCCAAAAAAATTCAAACCGCTCGGCGTCTCAACGGCTCGAATGATTCCATATTTAAATTTAAATCCATACACGGTGTGACCTTGAGCTCGCTAGAATGTGAGGCCGCGTGTGTGAGTTACAACGGCCGGCGGCAGATAACAATGAAATTGTTCTCTATTCACTGTTTGTGTAGACAAATTTCCGTAAATATACATTTTGCCAATGCTAGGTTTAAAGTCGCGCAGAATTTCCAGAAACCTACAATAGGCTAGTTGCCTCATATCACCATTTATAAAATCACTTTTAATTCGAATATCATTCCGTACAAGGGTTCAAAATATGTAAACTTCATTAAATATAAATATGGGATTGCTGCAAAAATTCAACTTAAACCCGATAATTTTTTGCTTTTTTTTCTCTTGATTGAAAACACCGTCCGCCATGATTCTACGTCACCAATATTGTAAACAACACAAATTCAAATGACAGTTTCGACAGGTTATTCGTGGTCTTTTATTTAAACGCGTTGATTGTTGTTTATTTCACTATTAAAATATTATACACTTCACATTTATAGAAAACAAACCTGCCCAAAATAGATACTTTGATGGTTGCAAAATGTTTTGCTTAAAATTCTGATTCGCAAATTCTCATCACTGGGTACTTTAATCCACAACTCCTTTTTGATGTATTCTTACATTCACGCACGATACACTAGTGGTAATTCCTAAATTTATCATGTAATTACTACGAAGACATGGTTTTAATTCCGATAAACACTTTTTGGTTATGTCACGCGTATTGTTGACAAGAACAGTGACGCCACGGCACAGACCATCATGGCGGACGGCGTTTACGGTAGTATGGTGAAATTAATAATTTAAAATTCAAAATACAGTTGGATAGGTGCTTCAAAAAATTTTTATATTTTTTTTATGTTGTAATATAATCGTAATGAACCGTTCTGTCAAATAATAAAAATAGTGGCAACTAGCCTATTGCTCTCCACTAGTATACTCCATTAGGTATTATTTATTCAAGAATTCTACTATTATTAATCAAAATATTTCGTCTATTTTGCAACCTAAATTCTTAGATTTGAGATTTTGGAACGGGTCGTCTTTTTAAATAAGAAAAGTGTTTTTTTTTCATGATCATCAGCCTATCGAATACCACTGCTCGACATTTTCTAAGAGCTTCCCATTTGGCTCTTTCTAGCTTCTGCCAGCCAAAATTTATCGTCACTCCACCCGGCCTGCGGAGTCCTAAAACTAATCTTATTAGGACACCCCTTACCTTCTATCACGTCTATCATATCACTTTCTTTCCGTATAAATACTAATACATAGACAAAAAAAAATAGTAGGTAACATTAAGCCTGTTACATAGGCGTAATACCTTACGATTTGTACTACAATAAACTCTTTCAATTTTGTTTGCGCGGTGAGTGACCAATTGATTTCACGCGCCCACCTGTGAACGTTTGCCGCTAACTGAGGCTTGATGCGTACTTAATAAATAATAGTTATAACGTTTTAAATTCATATTTAATTTATGTACGAAATTGTCATCAATGAATCTTTTTCATATATACATATTAATAAAATTTTAAATAAAAGAAGGTATTTTATTTTTTTACTCGTAAGATTAGATGCCAATTAAAAGTAAAGCTGTATAACATAGGGAGGGAGCGATTGCAAAACGCTTGTGCTCTTAGTTTATCTACCCCTCACTAGATGGCGTTAGTTGGATACATATGTTGCAGTTTGTTTTATTTAAATAAATAGCTAATGTTTTATTATTGAATTTTCAACAAAACATTCGCCATTTAAATAAATGTTAGTGGATAAAAAACTTTGAAATGCAAAATATTTCTTGCTTGATTCATAAATCATAATCATCGTTTTATCAAATAATCTTTAATTAGTTTACGTTTATTAAAGAAACCGTTATTCATATCAAATGTTTTTAATTTGGAAGGCTGTTGTGATCTGAAGCATGAAGGTTGACGTTCGCTCTCAAAATTGAGTAACTCACACAGTTATTTTTTTATAATCTACGGTTCGCGATGGTAAATGTTTACTTCAAGTAAATGTTTACCGTTACTTATTAACGCTTTTACCAACAGCGGTACATATTGCCAAAAATCTTAAGATCTTACTCACCGACAGAAATAATGATTTATCAATGACAACATCACATAATATTGATCTTACTACGTGGGTAGCACTTGAGTATATCAGTCAGTATCAACAGTTACAGCAAGTTAACACCACACCAATACAAACATACATGTTCTATTTATGCACACAAATATGTGTCCTTACTAACCAGAGATCGGGGCCGCGACTTCTTTATGTAACATTTCTACTTCTTAACATACCGGTCGCCTTAAAAACATAGCATAAATGTAATAAGAAGTAACTGCTGCTTCGTCTCCTGTTACCTATTTAAGAATGGCTTAGTTCAACGCTAGATGGCGCTGTTTCCATATCTCTTTTAATAGACAACTTCACAAGTACTTTACTCAACCTTAGTCCAGTAATTTTATCTTATCAATGGCCGATAACCGTTCCAAGTCGCAGCCTCGCAGGATGCAATGGAAATTGGCCAGTTAAGACCAAAGTTCCCTCCACACGGGTGCAAAAGAAACCTCAGAATTTCAATGGAATAATATGCTGCAGCTCCCAGCAGTTATGGCGCGAAATTGCGTTCCTTTGTGATAAAAAAATGGATCACATCTTTGTGAAAGGACATTGCAACAAAAAGTCTATAATACAAGCGATTGATTTACCATGAACACTAAGCAACATAAAAAATCTCTTCCAAGCATAGAAACTAATCTACTACTAGTAAACTAGAATCTCAAACAACCCTAAGTAATAAAATCAGCAGACCATTTCAATAAAATTCAAATTCAATAGATTGCATCAAACGGTTCTACCTTCGGTGATACGTGCTTTATTCGACCTTCTGAAGGTGCATGACATCACTATAAGGCAGAATATTACTGAGATGACGTCATCATGACGTAATGAAATCATCAGAAATTAAGTTAAGTCATTTTAAATGAATTTCAAAATGTAAACAATGATGATGATTAATTAATCACGAAATTAAAATGTTTTATTTTATTTTTGCGTAGTTCTAATGATTTTGTACTTCTTAAGTGGGTAATGTTGTTAAATTATTTTTAAATACGCACGTATATGCTATTTATATTACATTTAGTTATTTAAATGACATTAAGGTATTCTACATCCGATATTAGAGTTTAGAAGGACTCAATGATAACTGACTAGTTAGTTTCGATAGTGTAATACTGACTAGTATCAATTCTAAGACAGAAACTTCTAAGTCGACTGGGACTCAATCTGTTCATGTTAAATATATTTTAAATTTTTTACTTGTCAGAGTTTACTATATGACCTAGTACTAGTACACGTATGATATTACAAATTGTAAGGGCAAAAATTGTAAAAATTGGCGATTGAAAAGAGCAACTATCGAGTTTTTTGCCGCTTCTTCTCGGTAGATGACTGCATTACGAAGTCGGTGGTCGAGTCATTCTATCTGTGCTATTATTATTGATGATATATAAGTGCCTTGCAGAGGCCTAAATGAATAAAGTATATTTTGATTTGATTTGATTTAAATTAAATATTGGCGTCCAAAAAAGCCCAGGGGTGCGGCCTTTTTTATTTCATTACAAAAACGTGATAGTTCTATGATCCAATACAAATCGTAAAAGTACTTCCTGAGGTTAGCGCGTCCAAACAAACAAACAATCAAACTCTTTAGCTTATTTATATTAGTTTAGTAGATACTGTAGATAATATATTATTCTGCAAAGTTATTTGTCCTCAAATATACGCTGCATGCAACATATTAAATCCACGATAATGCACATTATTATACAATCACCAGTTTAAAAGATTTCGTTATGAAGAAAACTTTGAGGAAAACAACATTTTAATGACACATAAGCAATGACCAACGTATTTCTTTTAAGCAGACTATAATCTTACTACAATTAAATCGTCGATTAACATTCCGAAGGATTCCATCATGCCATTTCATCTTTATGTAAAAAGGTTACCAGAACTTGTGTTTTTGACTTATTAAAAATCAATATACGAACTGTTTTGTCAGCTGTCAAAATAGCCTTTTTTGTCGATAGTTTAAATTAATTGCTTAACTTACAAATAAATCTGAATAAATTAGTAAAAATCCTTGGACTTACTCTAAACTAAGCTTATAGCTTGTACAATGGATGCTGTTAATACGGATAGACATTATATGTATGTTATACCCTCCTAGCCAAATTCGGCCACGGCGGCTAATCTTACGATTAGCCAAGTACGCAGAGCATATTATAGTGCACAAGTGAGTGCGCAAGCACAGGTGCAATCCCTATACCCTCCCTCACTCTCATAATTCGGTGGGACAGCAATCTGACACGACCGTAGAAGAGATCAGGTGCAAAACCAACGGCTTTATTGCTTTCCGAGGCACGGGGGTGTAATTACACCGACAACTTCCCAACTCCTGACTGTATCTGTCTACGGATAGACAAACATACTTACTTAGACTCTTAGACAGACATCTTTATCCGTAAATAAACATAAGTTATGCTGTTCACCTCTTAAACCTGTCTTTTAGCGTGTGATCCTATGTTTCAATACGAGCAGTTCCCACAGAGCCACAATAGGCTACAGGCCTAGTTCACAGGCTTTCATCTGGACAGACGCCTATTTACACAACTGAACTGTCTATCTGATGGTAGATAAATCTAAAGGTAATCTAAATCTATACAAAGTTAAAAATAAATATATAAAGCTGAAGAGTTTGTTTGTTTGTTTGTTTGTTTGAACGCGCTCATCTCGGGAAATACTGGACTGATTTGAAAAATATATTTGTGTTGGATGGTCCATTTGACGAGGAAGGCTTTTAGGCTATTGGAAATCGAAATCCACGCGGACGGAGTCGTGGGCGGCCGCTAGTATATGTATATAAAAGGAGAAACTGACTGACAGACATCAACGCACAGCCTAAACGGCTAAACGTAGGCACTTGAAATTTGGAAGGGATGTAGCCTAGGTACCGTAGAGGTGCACTAAGAAAGGAATTCTCGAATTCCCACGGAACGGAAATTAGCGGGAAAATCATTTTGTATGAAAAATCTAAATGTGCAGGTTTCCTCACGGCGTTTTCCCTCATCGCCGAGCTTATGGCACAAATTCACACATAGATTTCGAAAAATCCAAAGGTGTGGACCCGGATTCAAACCACGGACCTCACGCATGTGAGGCGCGGTCCTTACCACTATACCACCATCGCTCGTTGTTTTCCACTCTACTACTGGTATGATATGAGATTTTTGACAATCCAGAGGCGTGCCTGTCTGCGTTTGAACCAGCGACCTCACTCTTTTGAAGCGGCGCTCTAAGCTACCAGCTGTTTTTTAGCACCGGCAGTATTAGCATCAAAGGTGCAAAATCCAAGCAAAAAGAGCGCTACTTTTATAGCTAGTCACGTACAATGTTTAACTTGAAGTTTGACCAAACACGCAAATATTGGCCCAACAGACAAACATTGGCATAGAGGTCATTGCCCTGTCCTCTGTGGTTGACCAAGTGTTATGACTTTTATAACTGCCTACGTAGCGAATTAAAACGGACTTGATGGGAGAGCATCAGAGTCACCGGCTACAAAACCAAGGGTCGCGGGTTCGAATCCCGCTAGGGGCAAAATGTTTGTGTGATGAACATCGACATTTGTACTCGAGTTATGGATGTATAAAAAAGTATTTAACCCTAGCATCCATAGTACAAGCTTCAAATTCAATCAAAAATCAAGTCAGACGCAACTTCATGCATTTTTTTATCAATGAAAATTGTTATTTTTTCTATGTTTTCTCATTTTCAAGGTTTAAAATTCATTTGAAAAAACGCAATATTTTTTACACCCCCTCTGAATTGATAAAGGTCTATTTTTTATTTGCATTGAATCTGGTAAAGCGGGACAAGACAGTAGGACCACGAGAAAACTGCTGTAAGGAAAGCTGTAAGCCCTCTTACATTTCATATGCTGGCATGGCATCTAACCAACATATTCTGACATCAGAACAATATTAACCTTAATTGCAAGCTAGTTAGGCCTGCAGCCGTGTGTGGGACGGGCTGATTTTAAACACTTACCATTAAACCTTTGCGGATTTCTTTCGACTCGAATAGAGATAGAGCGGTATTGTTTTTAAGCTAGTGCCTTACATCTACGATGTACAACCTTTGTGGCATTTTAGACACCTAAATCCACAGCAGGGGAGATCACTTACCACCGAGTGTCTTTACATTTTGTAAGCTCTCTCTAACATAAGAAGAAATTAAAATATATAAACCCACAAAGCGGACCCCGCACAGAAACGAGATAAACGCTAGGAGGATGATGATGGTTTGTCATTGCCCATGGGAAAACGTGTTTATTTTATAAACATCAGGTGAACACTCTCGCCCGTTATGTAAGCAAGCAATTCCATAAAAAATGCGCATATCTGCATAGTGGGTCGCGTCCGGAACTGTCCGGTGCCGCGTGTGCGCACTGAACTATGCGCGTGCGCGTTTGCGCAACAGTTAACAGCACCGGTCCTGTTATGAACAGGGTTGTGAGATGACCTTACTCGCATTTATTTATTTAACTAGCCTTCCGTCGTGGTTTCACCGGCGCGTAAGTTCTTTTTTCAAATATCCCACCCCATTTCCTCCACATTTCCGGGATCAAAACGCGCTCTTAGAATTAATTAACAGAAATTTTGAGTTAGGTCACTATCGTTCTAAGGGTGCGAAAAGTACTCTATGTTCACCGGGGCGAGTGTAGCTAGCCTATTATTCAAATCGGACCAGTAGTTTTTGAGTTTATTCGTTACATATATACAAAAATACTCTCCTTCCCCTTTATAATATTAGTGTAGATGTAGACTAACGGCCCGTCCCGGCTTCGCACGGCCAGACAAGTACTAAGTATGTAGTTCTTAGTGGCTACTAGCGGCCCGTCACGCGGTTTCACCCGCGTCGCGAGGGAAGAACTTCCCGTACTTAGGGGATGTTTCGGTTAATATTCGTAACACAAATCTTTAATCTTCTTGTAAAAAACATTATTGAAATTATGCAGTAAGTGTCATAATGTTCTAGTGAAAAGTATTATGCAGTAAGTCTCGAATATGACTTCATTTGTGAAGGAACTCATGATCGAACCTGTTACTTTTTTTACCGAATTGTTAACAATTAAATATTTATATGAGTAAGATAGTCTGTTATTAATTAGTGGCAGCCCGTGGGTCACTGGCGGTGCGTAATAACCAGGTAATTAGCGGGGACGCACCGCTGCCCGCAGACGATACCATTTGATTGTACGCGTATGATACAGAGATGATACTGATCAATAATATGGTACAATAAAGTTATTAATACACAGGTCGCGAAAATAAATAACAATTATGTACCTTTACTCTCGAATTAAAAAAAAATGTTCTTGTTGTTTTATTTGTTAGTTAAAACAATAAAATAATAAGTAATTTAACTAATAAAGTAATTGAGTTCAACAAATCCATGAATTGGACTCTTAATTCCCAACTACTGAGGGTCGCGACGATCATATTGTATTGCATGAAACGAAACACGTAACGATTCTCATTCATCAAAATCAAAATGGAGTCTCTACTTCACAATAAATCGAAGTATGCAGGTTTCCTCACTTTGTTTTCGTTCACCTTGGTATAAAACTAGCATTAATGCACAAATTACTTTAAACATAAGATTTGTAACATATTTTACATTATTTACTTAGATTAAAAATCTTCCCGCCATTAATCGGCAAAGCACTAAATATTCAAGTATCGTCGCATTTCACCTTTCGCTTTTCCCTTATTCAGTTTGCGTCTACACTTTTACTCATCGCTGCCAACTATGCAACCATACGATCATGACATATAAATGCTATATTTTAAACAATAGGTTATGTTACTTGAATGGCAATTTACGTCGAAATCTGTCAAGAGTTTTGCACATAAATCGACGGGTTTATTATTTAAATCTGTTTAAAGTTTTGTGTATATGTTGTTTATATTTTGTATACCACGAAAGTCTATACCTTTATTTTTCGCTGAGCCCAAAGGTTGTCTGTTAAAGAATGCCACGAGGCATTAAGTCCGTCGTTTATACCACTTTTATGCTTCAACATGATATGAATTAAGATGCGTTCAAGCAAACTAATTTGCATTATTTACAAAAAAAAATACGCTATGCAAAGGCATAACTTTACATATTATGAAATCCTTATTTTACTTTGAGTTTTCCTAATCTGTATAGGGTTTAATTTGAAAATAATAATGTTCATAGTTTGACTTTACCTACAACATAGATGTGCCGAGTTTTTGGTGACAGTCTTGACTGTTACTTTTGTTCGAGACTGTTTCTGTAGGGTTTTCTGTAGGGTTGAAGCATTTTCCCAGACGAGTCACTCATTCGAATGGAAGTTCTACATCTTTGATGTACTTTTCCAAAGTTGTATAGAATTGCATCTGCTTAAAATAGTGCACACAAATAAAAATAGTGCATTTATTTCCTTACTAGCGTCCGCCCGCGACTCCGACCGCGTGGATTTCTTTTTTTCGAAATAAAAAGTAGCCTATGTTCTGTCTCAGGGTCTAAAGATTGTCTGTACCAAATTTCATCAAAATCGGTTGCGAGGTTTAAGCGGGAAAGCGTAACAGACAGACAGGCAGACAGACAGACAGACAGAGTTACTTTCGCATTTATAATATTAGTTGGGATAAATTGTACGTAAGAATACTAATTATTTTGTATTATGAATTAATAAGTTTTTTATCTGTGCCTTATTATCACGCACGAGGGAATCTACTAGAGATGCAGACAGTAACTCATTTCATCGGAATATTCATTATTTGTAACGTCATTATAGTGTTCTTGAACTGACTATTTGCATAGCCTCGGCATAATTTATTTATTATTATATTAACTTGCATACATGTCTGGAATAAGAAGTGAAAGAAAGTTTATATTTTACACTAGCGGCCGCCAGCGACTCCGTCCGCGTGGGTTACGATTTCCGCACACAGTCTTAATAAAAATAGGTGAATAAAACAACGGTCTATGCATGCAGTGAAATTGCACACTTTATGGAACTAATTACTCAGGAGTCAGGCAGGATAAAAATAAGAGTCTAATTAAGTGATGGAAATCGCTTATCATCGCTTATCATTAACAATAATCTGGAAACCTTATACATTTGAGAAATCATCTGTTCACCGCGATTCAGATACGCGGCCGCGCCTCTAGCGAGGTGCGCCATCTATCGGCACATTTTAGAACTAAATAGTTCGCTAGCACAATTTACATGATAAAATAAAGGAATATACAATAGCTCATAGCCTACCTCGACAAATGGTAAGTGGTAAGTGGACTATCCAACACAAAATGTTTTGTCAATTCGAACCAGTAGTTCCTGAGCTTAGCGCGTTCCAAACCAATTTGGATCTTGAGTTGCACGTGTTATTGTGAGTCAACCATAAAAGATAGACATATGCTGTTGGGAAATATTTTTTAGGCAATTTTATGTAAAATATTTCCGTCATACATGATTTCTATGTGACTTTAACCATTAAGGCTGCACACGCGACTGAAGCTTAAGAAATGGAGTAAATTCTCCCGTTTTCCCCACATTTCCCTTCACTACGCTACTCCTGTTGATTGTAGCGTGATGAAAAGTATCCTATAATATGCCCAGGAGTATGAAGAATAATGGTACCAAGTTTCGTCAAAATCCGTCCAGTAGTTTTTGTTTCTATAAGGAACATACAGACAGACAGACAGACAGACAGACAGACAGACAAAAATTTTACTGATTGCATTTTTGGTATCAGTATCGATCACTAAACACCCCCTGATAGTTATTTTGGAAAAATATTTAATGTACAGAATTGACCTCTCTACAGATTTATTATAAGTATAGATTATTGACGAATCCGATCCAATGAAATAAAGTATAATAAGAAGTAAAATAACAAATTAAAATGCTTAAAATGTTATATTAAAAATAAGTAGGTATTAAATTAAAATCGTTGATTTTAGAATCGAAGAAGTTAATAACACCATCAATTTAGTTTTCACAACAAATTATGAATGGCACGATATATCTAAATTCTACTTAAAATTGTGCATAGTAGTCATTTATTAATTTTATTTTTTTATTATTAGAAATCAAGAATGCCAGTATCGTGCTAAAAACCCTAAGCTTAATTTACCTATTAAGTAGTTATCTCTGCTATTGTAATTTTTGTTTTTGAGTGAGCAAAATTACGAGCATTTTAATTTAATTGACATTAAATAAATGAATTAATGACATGTATTGTGGAGAAGGGAAACTTCGTGCTTTTACTTTTTATTATAATTTAAACTCATTGACGCTAGATGTCGCTAATGCAAAAAAAATTAAAAATATAATTAATAGTATTGATGATAATTTCTGCCATAACCATTTTTTAACGTTCATTGATATTAAACAAAACCTGTTTATTAGTTGTTATGTATACGGCCTCGATATTAAATATAAACTTTTGTTGCAATGCATTTATTAATAAGAATGTTAGCAATTTATGTCAAAATAAGAATATTAACTTGTGAGAGTAACTTTGCTACCGTCAAGAGATAAAAATGTTCTAGCTTCAAATAATCCTTGGACTAACACTCTATGGGGATGCTAGGGAACGGATAGACATACTTTTATAAACATCTAAGCCTGACTTATAAATGCCGATCTTTGTCTTACAAGTATTTGTCCCAAGCGGTATTCGAACCCGCGACCGCTGGTCTTGTAGCCAGGGTCTCTGACCACTAGACCAACGGACGTGTCAAAAGTGAGAAAGTGTCGCCATTTTAGTTATATTTCACACATACACAACTTACCTTTACAATCGTAACAGCGCAACACTAGTGATACCAACCAAAGATTAGAGTAGCGAAGTGAAGCAGTGAAGTGAGCTAAATGAAGTGAAGATAAGTAAGTGAAGTGAAATGCAGCGGCAACTGAGCAATGTTAGCTTCCACTCCTACCAAGATTACCAGCCCGCCAGACGATATGGTAGGTCCACTGAAGGAAAATAATGATGATTCCGTGCTTCGGAAGTCACACTTAACCGTTGGCCTTGACTAGATCCAAATGAGGTCCAAATGAGTTTTCGCAAATAAAATATCCGCTAGTTGGCAGTAGGTAGGCGTGGAGACTAAATGGTATATGATTGGTGAATTTTGACATGACATTGACAGATATGTCAAAATTCATCATTGATATAGCAGTTAGACCTCACGCCTACGTATTGCCATCTTGCGGATTTTTCAATCGCAAACACCCTTATTGTCTAGATTCCCTTGTAAGGGTTACGGAGGTCAGACGACAGCCACTCTATTGTAATAACCAGCCTGGTCAATTCAGGATCTTAGTCGTAACGTATCCTGGGCTCCGAGGCAATGGCCGAAGATGCAACTCGGAGAAGAGCTAGGATGATAATAAAATATAATTAGAAACACATATAAACACATATAGGGCTAAAAAATTATCATTGTTAACGTGCTGTTTGCATGAAAATGATAAATGCAAGTGTAGATATGATATCACAATTTATTTGTTTGAAATGATGCGTAATACTGATATGCAAATGAATGTTTTGTGCAGAGAATGATATAATCATTACGGAAGTTTTCTGTTTATTTATACCTATCACTTTTTAGTTGTCAATTCCAGGAGTAGGATTCACCAGTGTCCATGATTGCAAAATATTGCTGCATCATTTTCACTTTTTTTTACAAATTGCTCACTTAGTGTAAATATTGACACATCAACAGCTTGGACTTAAATTTGAATTCTATATCTTGCCATCCCGTGTTCCTCCCCTAGAATCTCCGTTATACCCCTGCAGGGGTAAATTATCCCCAGGTTAGGAACCACGGCTCTAGAGCTATTATATGAGTCCTCCGCGGCAATTTAGTTTTACAAGCAGAATACTCACAGCTTCCTTCTCTTCCAGGGCCGCAGTATGAGCCCAGGGTTTACTTACTCATGCTCTAAGGCTGTTATGTGAGCCCGAGCCCGAGGCTTACTTATGTACTAATGCTTTAGGGCTGTTACATGAGCCCTTTTAAGCAATTTCGATTCCAAGCAGAATACTCACAATCTCCTTATCTTCCAGGGCAGCAGTATGAGCCCGGGGCTTATTTACTAATGCTCTAAGGCCATCATATGAGCCCTACGAGGCAACTACGTCCCCCAAGCAGATTACTCACAGTCTCCCATACTTCCAGGGCTACAGTATGAGCCCGAGGCTTACTTATGTACTAATGCTCTAAGGCTGTTATGTGAGACCTACTAGGCAATTTCGATTCCAAGCAGAATACTCACAGCCTCCATCTTTTCCAGGGCCACTAAGTATATATATTATGTACTGTTGATTCTGATATCTGTAACACTAGTGCCTAAGTTAGTTAACACGGAGTCAGATGTGTGTGTGATACTCACAGTCTCCTTCTCTCCCAGGGCCGCAGTATGAGCCCAGGGTTTACTTACTCATGCTCTAAGGCTGTAATGTGAGCAAGAGCCCGCGGCTTACTTATGCTTTAGGGCTGTTACATGAGCCCTACTAGGCAATTCCGTTCTCCAAGATTACTCACAGCCTCCTTCTCTTCCAGGGCCGCAGTATGAGCGCGGGGTTTACTTACTCATGCTCTAAGACTATCATATGAGCCCTACTAAGCAATTTCGTTCTCTAAGCAGATAACTCCGTCTCCTTCTATTCTCTCTTTCTATTTGTATCTATTTAAGTATGTTTGTAATACCTACCACTGTTAATTCTGATATCTGTTACACAAGTCCCAAAGCTAGTTGACAATGAGTCAACACAGTGTATGTGATACTCACCGTCTCCTTCTCTTCCAGGGCCGCAGTATGAGCCCGGGGGCTACGCCACGGCAGTGCAGCAGCGTAGCAACATGACGCAGCGCGAGGACGCGCTCAAGTTCGAGCAGGGCCGCATCCGCGCGCTCCAGGAAGAGCGGCTGCACATCCAGAAGAAGACCTTCACGAAATGGATCAACTCCTTCCTGCAGAAGGTAAGAAGTCGTAGTATCGGCTGCATTTTTTTTTTATGTCAGAGGCGGCAAACGAGCTAGCGGGTCGCCTGATGGTAAGCAATCACCGCCGCCCATTGACATCAACGAAACCAGAGGTATCGATGTGTTGCCGGCCTTAACCCCATACCCTCCCTTACTGAGCTCTGGCGACCTTACTCACCAGCAGAAACATCGCACAACAGTTACAAAGTGCTACTTCACTGCGGTCTTCTGTAAGGTGGAGGTACTTCCCCAGACGAGCGGCTCATTCGAGTGGAATTTCCACAAAGCTCTACCTCTCTAGCATTTTGGCGAGTGTGCGTCAGTCTTACATGACCTTATTCCTCCAGCTCCCTTCCGCCTTCGGACAACTAGACGCGGTGAGGGCTTTCACCCTTTCATTGTTAATATTCCTCCTTCTCGCACGGAGCGATTTGCTTCTTCTTTCATATTGCGAACTGCTAAGGACTGGAACTCTCTGCCGTGTTATGTGTTTCCCGGACGTTATAATCTGGATGTATTTAAGACTAGAGTGAACAGGTATCTACTAAGCAAGCGTGCTCCATCTTAGGCCTCATCTACACTTTCCATTAGGTGTGATCGAGGTCAAATGCAAGCCTATATTAAATAAAAAAAAAGAAGAGTAACAAAACTCTTCGGTTACAAAAGATAATTTTTGCGATTCAACTGCAGAACAATTGACGACGCGCTTGGTTATAGTAAAGAAGTTGTCTATTAGACAAAGAGGTCGCGGGTTCGATCCCCGCACAGGACAAACATTTGTGTACATGAACACGTCTGTTTGTCCTGGTCTAGGTGTTATATGTATCTTTTTAAGTATATTTGTAATACCTGTTGATTCTGATGACTGGAACACAAGTGTTTAAGCTACTTAACACGGGGTCAGATCAATGTATGTGATTGTGTAAAATATCTATATTTATTTTGTATTTAATTTGGTGACTCACTACAAAAACATATCACAACAGATATTTAGTGTTCCTTCACTGTGGCCTTCTGTAAACTAACTTGTAGCATTCTAATAGATTTATTGATAACGTATAGTATATTGGTGAATGGTCACCAATTTATTGAAGTTTGTAAATGTAGACCACGTTGAGGTTTGAATGCGAAGCGATGAGGCACGGAGATCAGAGCGATGAGATGATGACGTAGATGCAGGCACGGAGAGTAGTGAACGGTGAGTAGTATGTAGATAGATGCGGAGCGGCGAATAGTGAACGGGCAGAGTGACGGTGAGCGGTAGGTAGGTATTCGTACGATGCGGTGTGCGGACTATTGTAGAGCGATGAACGAGCAGAGTGAGCAGGAGCAGAAGACTTGTTGATGCTGTAGACTAGCGAAGTATCTTGTCGATCGCAGAGCTGAAGTCGGAATGATTTGAACTGGCGGTCGAGCTCTTTTATATCGCTCGCCGTGGCGTCCAGAATGTTCGTTTGTCGGCGGCGTCAAACGATGATGTTTTCTAGTACAGTAGAACCTCGATAAGTTAAAGTCCAAGGGAAACACAAAATATTTTAAGATATAGAGGTTTTTAAGTTAGCAAGGGTCTATTCTAGGTAAAGGTTATTATAGAGGTAGGTATGTACATATTTGTATGTCCCCTTGCTCCTATTTTTACTTGAATGCATCCGAAGGATTGGTTAATGAATATACTAAAAATAAAATATGTAATCATATTCATTTACATTGCACACACTACATAAAAATAAAACAACAAATAAAGGTTTAGTCTACATAAAAAATCTATGATTTTCTTTTGTCTTAAGGAATTCACAGTTTCTAAATAGATTTGACTTTCAATGACAAATAGAGAGAAGAATACCTAATCTTTTATGTTGCGACACTGCTCTATAAATAATCATACAGTTGTTAAAGCCCTTTTTGCTTCGTTAATTTATACACTTGTAGATGAAGTTTGTGGCTAGATCAAAAACTTATGATGAAGTAAGTCGTTGCCGCAAAGCTTTGAAGAATTTTGATAAAGCAAACAAACAATAGGTAATGTATTGTTTACGTTAACAATACATAGTAAACACGTGCAAGCAATAAATACCGAAACCGTGTAACACCATTTTTTCAGTTTTACTGTTTTATCACTTGGTGCAGTATAGGACCGGCTGTGATCTTAGGTCGAGAGGGATAGTCATGAATGGAGGGGTCGTTATAGTATTGTTTGTCTCTAATTTTATGCTATGTTTGTTTTCCTGGATTGAGAGGTCGTCACTTGAATGAAGTAATATTCTAATTTTTACCTGATTTGTTGGCGAGAGGGTTAACAATTTATCATTCCACAACCATTGGTTCATTCCTTTGACGCTGTTAAAACTATTTTAGCGGTTTATAGTAGTAAATTTATGAATTTTATAACACTTTTCTGTTGTCGAAATAAACAAAACCTTGTCAAATAAGAACGGTGTCAGTTTGACAGCGACACCTGACATTTGACATTTACGCGCGCTGCGTTTTATTTTTACAGTCGTAGGCGCTAATTGTTTTTAGTCTGTTAAAATGTATAATGTTTAATATCTAATTTTGCTAAGCTAGGGTTGCCGGAATGAATTGATTTTCCGAAGTCTTCCAAATTAATTATTCTAAAGTATTTTTAGTAGATTGTGTCTATGGTTGAGCGCGATGGTTACGAATCCTTGGTCAGTGTGCTTTGGTTTTTTTTTTTTTCTCTCGTTTGTCTATGGGTGGGTGAGCGATTGACAAGTCTTTTTCATGGAGATCAGAAAAGAGGAGGAGTAATCCTGGGCTGTCTCCCTGAGGAGCCTTTTTATATCCACCAAATGCGGTGAAGTTTCGTTCCGCGTCTTCCGAGATGCATTGTGCACCGTACGCCCAATAAAATGGTGAGTATTTCAAGCCGATGATGTGTAAATGTTCCTCGCGGATGTATCAGCCATAGTCACGTGCTTGTAATTTTTGTCTTATTGTTTTAGATCATTTGATTTACCTGTGCTCCGGCCAAAGAGTCTCTTTGTGAGCTGCAAATCCCAGTGTTCTGGGCTCCATAGACCGGCTAAAAAGCCTTTTGGGTGTGAATGTCGGCAGCTCGGTGTGCCGTAGACGTGGCGTGGACACGTGGTACCTCCCGCCTGTCAAAATGTCGACGGTGAGCTGATCCCAGAACTGATTTTGCATTGGCTCGGAGTCAAGGTACTGATGGCAATGGATTTAATCATTTAGAGCCGTATTTATTTCAATTTAACAAGTGTTCAACTTCCCCGTGTTGACTTCTCGGTGGAGGCCGATGGAGGAAGCGCAGTGACTTTAATTTTAACTTAACTTTGTAAATATGGACTAGAATCCCAAATAGTGCTTGCCATTAGTTTTATTGATAAGGTGTAGTACCATGTGTGATAAGGTGTAGTTCGCCGGACGAATGTTAATTACTGTCTCGGTATCATGTAATTTTTTTTTTACTGAATGTAACTACTCTTGTTTTTCAACTGAATCTAATGTGTATCGAAATACCTAGTATTAAACCAGTCTAGTGTTAAATAAAATTTTGTTTGATTTACTATTCTCCACTTGCTACGGTTCATGGATCATTCATTTATTTTCACTTCGTATTTAACTTTTTTCCTCTAGTAGGATTTAATATATTTTTTTTATTTTGGTACGGAGTCACCTATTGTTACTCCGTCCCCTTTCAAGGCGCCCAACATTTTATTAAAGTGGATTGATCCAGGAACGACTAGGCCACCGAACCCGAGACCCTCTCATGCTCTGCCGCCGGATTTTTCCCTGTGGGACGAAGTGATTCTTATTCGAATCGTTGCGCACCCCCACGGGAAAAATTGACATTACAGTGGCGCCCAACGTGGGGCCTGGAAAGTGAGTTTAGTACTTCAACATAGTGTATTAAATGTGATATTATGATAATATAATATAATTTTTATGTTTTTAGAATTGTGAAATTTTTATATAGTACGATTCTTTTCATATTTTATTCGTCATGTCGGAACTTAATTATAACATTAAATACTTGCTTAAGGACGAACTTGAACACGAGTTAGCTAACCGTAAAGTACCTTTTGATAAAAATAACACCGTGGAACAGTTGCGGAAACTTTTACGAAGTACCTTGAAACTAGCCCGTAGGGGTAGCTTGAAAGTTCCTTCTGCGGTTTTAACTGCCGACAGTCTTAGGGCGGAAGTTTCGGTGATTCAGCTGAAAGCCGAGGCTTTGGTTAAGTCATTTGGAGAGGAGAATGTTGCCGAATCTACTCGCATGCGTCTGGTTAGCCGTGCTAACTATGTTCTCTCCAGGATTTCCAGGATTGCTGACCCACCTGAAGCATTGCTGGTAGCGCAGGGGAATTTAGTGAGCTGTCTCTCGGCTACTGATAGTTCTTCGGAGTCCGAGGCTTCGGAAGTGGAAGATAGTTCTCCGCGATGTGTCAATCAGACAGTCGTGTACAAGCCGGAGAAATCATATAATCTAGGTTCTTTAAATTTAAAATTTAGCGGTGATACTTGTGTTCGGGCGTTTATATCGAGGTTGGAGGAGTTGTGTGCCGCCAGGAAGATACCGAAGCACTACGTTTTCACTGGGTTTCCTGATTTGGTGGATGGGCCCGCTCTTTATTGGTACCGAGCGAGCAAGAATAAGTTCCATGATTATGACGAATTGGTTTCTGCGTTGAAGTCGGACTTTGATCTTCCGGATTTTGACGATCGGCTGCTTGATGAGATACGGTCTCGTACTCAGGCCAAGCACGAGTCTTTGGTAGTTTTTCTTTCGGTTGTACTGGGAATGATGTCTCGGTTGAGTTTCGAGCTTTCGGAGGGGGAAAAACTAAGGATCGTGTTGAAGAACATACGCCCGGAGTACAACCGCGAGTTGATGTTGGTCGACGTCAGGTCGATAGATCACTTGCGGGAGTTGGGTAAACGTATCGAGGCATGTAAGCTCCGTATGGACGGTTTCTCTGAACCCTCGCTGTCTAAATCGAGTGTGGCTCCCGACTTTCATTATAAGCCGAAAAGCAGGTCCGAGAGTGTTCCGATCAAAAACGTCAATTCTGTTGATAAAAAGCAGTCAGTTGCTTCCGTTCAGGGTAACCCCAAGAAGGGCGTGGGTTATTGTTTTGTATGTCGGTCTAACGAGCATCATACGTCTCGTTGCAGTGCATCTCGTCCCGTGCTTTGTTATAAGTGTGGCAAGCCTGACGTGAAGTCCCCTGATTGTCCCGATTGTAATCGGGCAAAAAACTAAATAAGCCCGTCTCTCTGAGAAATGTTGATTCTTGCAGGGAGACGTATTTTAAACCGGATGTGAGTGATAATAGGCCCTTCTTAACCGTCAAAGTGTATGGTGTTAATGTTAGTGGTTTACTTGATTGTGGTGCTAGTTGTTCCTTACTTGGAAACAATGCCCACAAATTTTTTTTGAAACTCGGTATACCTGTGCGCTCTCTTAACAAACCTTGTTACATTAGAGTCGCCAATGGTTCCGAATATTTCTGTCAATATTTTATGGATGTTCCTGTTGAGTATAAGAGTAGGGTTAAAATAATAAAGTTTTACATTCAGCCTAAGATAGCTCTTCCAGTCCATTTTGGTATTAACTTTTGGAAGTCGTTTGATCTTGCACCTGACGTGTTAGCTTGTATTCCGTCTATCCCTTCTGATAAAGTCTGTGATGTGGATAGTATTTCTGAAAATGGTTTGAAGCCTTATGATGCTTTGTCTCGTGAGCAGATGTCCGAATTGGAACGCATTAAGTCCCTGTTTGCTAATATCGATTCTGAAAAGGTTGGTTTGGGTCGTACCCATCTTGCTGAACATCATATAGATACCGGGGATGCTAAACCCGTGAAACAAAGGTACTACCGTATGAGCCCGGAGAAACTTAAACTTTTGGAACAAGAACTGGATCGTATGTTAGAACTTGGTATTGTTGAACCGTCTAGCTCTCCTTGGAATTCTCCTACTACTCAGGTTCCTAAATCCAATGGTAAAGTTCGCGTTTGCTTGGATAGCAGGATGATCAATGCAGTTTCCAAAACGGATGCCTATCCTCTTCCTTATATAAACTATATATTGGATAACCTTCGGGATGCTAAGTTTTTGACCTCTCTGGATTTAAGTGCTGCATACCACCAAATTCCTTTGGCGACGAGCTCCCGAGAGAAGACCGCATTCACTGTTCCAGGTCGAGGCTTGTTCCAATACAAAGTCATGTGCTTTGGACTCGTTGGAGCTTCAGCTACGATGCAAAGACTGATGGATAGTTTGTTTTCTGCGCAGTTTGACAATAAGGTATTCTGTTATATCGATGATATTATTGTGTGTACTGATTCATTTGAAGAGCATATAACCATTTTGGAGGCAGTTTATGAAAAACTCAAAATTGCCAATCTTACCATCAACATGGAAAAGTCCCTATTTTGTCGGTCGGAGTTGAAGTACCTGGGGTACGTGGTGGATCGCTATGGTTTGAGGACAGACCCGTCGAAAGTGGACGTCATCGCCAACTTTCCCGTCCCCACTGATGCCAAACAGGTCAAGCGTTTCCTTGGTATGGCCGGATGGTACCGCCGTTTTATAAAGGATTTTTCCAAAATAGCGAGGCCTTTGTCGCGTTTAACTAGTAAGAAGGTTCCTTTCGTATGGACTCCTGAAGTGGAGGAATCTTTCTCCACCCTTAAGACCGCGTTAATTTCGGCTCCAATTCTGAAGTGTCCGGATTTTAGCTTGCCTTTCTATATACATACTGACGCTTCGTCATACGCTGTTGGAGGTGTGTTGACCCAACGGCATGCTGGCATAGATCATCCGATAGCGTATTGTAGTAGGACTCTTAATGCCCAGGAGGTCAACTATACCGCGACGGAAAGAGAATTGCTTGCTGTCATCTATGCTTTGGAGCAGTATAGGTCGTACGTGGAAGGAAAAAAGTGTTTTATCGTGACTGACCATGCCTCTTTATTGTGGTTTTATAAGCTCAAGAATCCTACTGGTCGTCTTAGTAGATGGGCTTGTCGTCTGAGTCAATTCGTTTTTGAGATTATTCATCGAAAGGGGAAGGAGCATGTTTTGCCAGATACTTTATCCCGCATCAAGATTGATTCGATCGAAATTGACCCGCATGAGATAACTGATCCTTGGTACGTCAAACTCTTTGAGGGATGCTCTAGGAACCCTAAACTTTATCCCAATTTCTCTGTTTCAGAGGGTAAACTGTATCGTTTGACAAAGAATAAGTACAATCTTACATCTCAACATGAGTGGAAAATTGTTGTTCCAGGTGAAAAGAGGTTGGAGGTTATTCGGAAGTATCACGACGAGCCGGCCTCTGGTCACTTTGGGGTTGCTAAGACTCACAGGAAGATCTCGACTATGTATTATTGGCCTTCGTTGTTTAATGACGTGAAGACATATGTCCGAAGTTGTGAAGTCTGCAACACCTATAAACCCGTCAACACTGCTCGTCCTGGTTTAATGGGTAATCCTCGTCAGGTTACTAAACCTTGGGAAGCTATTTCCTGCGATATTGTTGGACCGCTGCCTCCGTCTTATGCGCGGAATCAGTATTTATTCGTTGTCTCTGATTACTTCAGTAAATATGTACTTCTTTTCCCTTTGCGAAATGCCACTGCGAAAGCGGTGTGTAAGTGTCTTGAAAAGGGCGTATTTCTGGTACATGGGGTGTGCCGCATCCTATATACGGATAATGGTCCTCAATTCACTTCTAAGGAATTTAGAGATTTACTGAAAGGAGCCGGAGTACCTCATATCTTTTACAATCCTCGTTACCATCCTCAATGTAACCAAACCGAACGTGTTAATCGGGATATTGTTCGAGCCATTGCTTCTTATGTGCGTTCTGATCATCGAAAATGGGATCAGAATATTCAAGAACTCCAATGTGCTCTCAATTCGTCTGTTCACGACGGGACTAAGTTCACTCCATATTTCTTGAATCATGGTAGGGAGATGGTAATCGATGGAGCTATCTTTAATTCTGATCAGCCTTTCGATGGTCAGGACGTCACTGTCCAGCCGGACAAGTTTATTTCTGGGTTGCCTAAGTTGCGGAAGGTATTTGAAGACGTTGCGGGTCATTTGAAAAAAGCATATCAACATAATGCCAAGTATTACAACTTGAGAAAGCGCCCTCTAGAGCTTAAGGAAGGGCAAATAATCTACAAAAGGTGTTTTCCTTTATCCAACGCCTCCAAATACTTTTCTGCCAAATTGTCTCCCAAATTTGAAAAGTGTGTGGTAGATAAAAAACTGGGTAACGTGGTCTATTCTTTGAAAAATATGGATGGAAAGCCATTAGGGTCTTTTCATATAAAGGATATAGTCGTACGGGGTCCTAATGAGGGTGTATGAGTTTTGTTTGTTTCCAGTTAGTTTGCTGTCGCTTTACCATTATGGTCGAGGATCGACGGTATTTTTAGTAATTAAGGTTTCTGTTGTGTGTCCAATCCGTAGGCCTTGTAGCATTCGCATATTTCGCGATTGATGCCAAGGATCTGGACATAATTTTAGTAATGTTGTTAGTGTTTAATCTGGGTTTGTGTGAACCACAACTAAATTAAGGATTTAAACATTTAGTTTTTTTTGTATCAGGTAAGTCCGTTGTGTATCTTACCTTGTACTCCTTATAGTGTCTGAGGTATGTTGGATTTTCTAATCCATACACTGTGTTTTTGTGAAGTCCCTGTTGTCATACTTCATTTTTGCGTGTAATTTACCCCGATTCGTGGTGTGGTAAATTACACTATGGTCTTGGTTTATCCAGCCATTGGCCTGAGATAAGTTGGATGTTCCACTTCTCACTTTGTGTAACCGATAGTGTTTGTCACTGGTTACGGGTTTGAACCTGGTGTAGTTTTGTCTGTGTCAGCGAGCTCCCAGAATGGTTCTACTTGACTTTCTAATAACTTTTAAGTTATTAGGTTTCCCTTCTATGATTCAAACTCTTATTGAATGAGTTTGGTGTCTGGAGGTGTTGTTTTTGTATTGTTAAAATGTTTGTATTGTTGTTAAGATGTGGTAGTGTTACCTTTTGTCGTTTCACTCGACGAAAAATTTTATTCAAAATTTCAATAAAATTTTCATTTTGAATAAAATTTTTCTTTCCCAACTAAGGCGGTACTGTAACACCATTTTTTCAGTTTTACTGTTTTATCACTTGGTGCAGTATAGGACCGGCTGTGATCTTAGGTCGAGAGGGATAGTCATGAATGGAGGGGTCGTTATAGTATTGTTTGTCTCTAATTTTATGCTATGTTTGTTTTCCTGGATTGAGAGGTCGTCACTTGAATGAAGTAATATTCTAATTTTTACCTGATTTGTTGGCGAGAGGGTTAACAATTTATCATTCCACAACCATTGGTTCATTCCTTTGACGCTGTTAAAACTATTTTAGCGGTTTATAGTAGTAAATTTATGAATTTTATAACACTTTTCTGTTGTCGAAATAAACAAAACCTTGTCAAATAAGAACGGTGTCAGTTTGACAGCGACACCTGACATTTGACATTTACGCGCGCTGCGTTTTATTTTTACAGTCGTAGGCGCTAATTGTTTTTAGTCTGTTAAAATGTATAATGTTTAATATCTAATTTTGCTAAGCTAGGGTTGCCGGAATGAATTGATTTTCCGAAGTCTTCCAAATTAATTATTCTAAAGTATTTTTAGTAGATTGTGTCTATGGTTGAGCGCGATGGTTACGAATCCTTGGTCAGTGTGCTTTGGTTTTTTTTTTTTTCTCTCGTTTGTCTATGGGTGGGTGAGCGATTGACAAGTCTTTTTCATGGAGATCAGAAAAGAGGAGGAGTAATCCTGGGCTGTCTCCCTGAGGAGCCTTTTTATATCCACCAAATGCGGTGAAGTTTCGTTCCGCGTCTTCCGAGATGCATTGTGCACCGTACGCCCAATAAAATGGTGAGTATTTCAAGCCGATGATGTGTAAATGTTCCTCGCGGATGTATCAGCCATAGTCACGTGCTTGTAATTTTTGTCTTATTGTTTTAGATCATTTGATTTACCTGTGCTCCGGCCAAAGAGTCTCTTTGTGAGCTGCAAATCCCAGTGTTCTGGGCTCCATAGACCGGCTAAAAAGCCTTTTGGGTGTGAATGTCGGCAGCTCGGTGTGCCGTAGACGTGGCGTGGACACGTGGTACCTCCCGCCTGTCAAAATGTCGACGGTGAGCTGATCCCAGAACTGATTTTGCATTGGCTCGGAGTCAAGGTACTGATGGCAATGGATTTAATCATTTAGAGCCGTATTTATTTCAATTTAACAAGTGTTCAACTTCCCCGTGTTGACTTCTCGGTGGAGGCCGATGGAGGAAGCGCAGTGACTTTAATTTTAACTTAACTTTGTAAATATGGACTAGAATCCCAAATAGTGCTTGCCATTAGTTTTATTGATAAGGTGTAGTACCATGTGTGATAAGGTGTAGTTCGCCGGACGAATGTTAATTACTGTCTCGGTATCATGTAATTTTTTTTTTACTGAATGTAACTACTCTTGTTTTTCAACTGAATCTAATGTGTATCGAAATACCTAGTATTAAACCAGTCTAGTGTTAAATAAAATTTTGTTTGATTTACTATTCTCCACTTGCTACGGTTCATGGATCATTCATTTATTTTCACTTCGTATTTAACTTTTTTCCTCTAGTAGGATTTAATATATTTTTTTTATTTTGGTACGGAGTCACCTATTGTTACTCCGTCCCCTTTCAAGGCGCCCAACATTTTATTAAAGTGGATTGATCCAGGAACGACTAGGCCACCGAACCCGAGACCCTCTCATGCTCTGCCGCCGGATTTTTCCCTGTGGGACGAAGTGATTCTTATTCGAATCGTTGCGCACCCCCACGGGAAAAATTGACATTACAACCGTTTGTTTTTTTAAACTCTTCAAAATGACTCATTGACAGACAATTTTATGTTATAGAGGTTTTGGAAACATTTTTTTAAGTTACTGAGGGCCAATACAGAGATTATTTATTTAAGTTATAGAGGTTGCGTATTTTAAGTTATAGAGGTTTTGGGCTCTGTTGGGAAGGGAACATATTATTTTTTGAAGTTACAGAGGTTTTTATGTTACCGAGGTTTAAGTTATCGAGGTTCTACTGTAATTATTTTGTTAAATTGGCGACAAGGTGTCGCCGAATCCTTTTTCCGATACGCAGTGTGCCGATACCGTCGCGCCGCGCCGTCGCGCTCGCGGCGGCGGCGGCGCGCGGCGGCCGGCGGCGCCGCGACGTCTGATAGGTAGCCGGGGTTCTCGAATTATCGAGTACGTGGTGCATGTTATGATGTTTCTTTTTAATTTATTGCGTCGCATTTTTTTTTAAGTAGGTATTGTAGCCACAGTGTGTTTCCAACGTACTGCATCATCACACGAATTTTAGACATAATCAATAAATAAAAAATAAATCGATCTATTGACTACCGCGCCTAGCACCTCGACCTGCCGACAGGGGGCGCTCATTTTTCTGTGTGTGTTGCATCATCCGTGTGCGCGCCGTTTTAAATAAGTTTTAGTTATGGTTAAATTAACTTACCTAAGTGAACTTCAACCAAAATTATACGAGTTGTAGCATCCTAGGAGATTTAATGATAACGTATAGTATGTTTCCAATGTACTGCAACAACACACGAATTTTAGACATAATAAATAAAAATTAAATCGTTCTATTGACTACCGCGCCTAGCACCTCGACCTGCCGACAGGGGGCGCTCATTTTTCTTTGTGTTGGGTCATCCGCGTGCGCGCCGTTTAAAAACTAAGTTTTATTTAAATTTAAGCAAAGTTTGTGTGTTTGTGCTGGTGAAAATGGGGAAAAAGACGAAAACCAAAACAGAGGCTAAAATCAGAGCCAAAATAAGCGTCTGGAGAAGAAGTTGTCTCACGACAAACGTTCACGGACACCCGGCGTTTTTGTTCAAATGAAGGTTTGGACTAATTTGTGTAGAAATACATAAAGTTAAGGTCAGTAAAGTGTTTTTTCTAAGTATTTACGTAATAACAATTGTGTGCTGTTATGTAATTCTGTGGACTGCGATAGGCTGATGATGATGATGATGATGATGATGATGTAATTCTGCAAGTATTTCATTTAACTAGTACAGTACTTCACTCGAGTTCGACGTTTTGGTACAACATTATTATTTACATATGCTGATATGTATTAAGAAAGTTGTTTAAAAGCAATTAACATAGTTAAATTAAGTCGCTTTTATTATTTATTCTGCAATAAATTGATCTGAACATCTACGTTATTATTAAATCTCCTATGATGCTACAACGAAGTATAATTTATGGTTAATTGAACTTACGTAAGTGAACTTTAACCAAAATTATACGAGTTGTAGCATCCGTAGAGATTGAAGAACCCTACCCTCCCAAGTGATCCCTGTTTTAATAATATTGCAGAATAAATGTCAAGGAATACTCTGAAAGTCTGAAATAAATGAGCGCCCCCTGTCGGCAGGTCGAGGTGCTAGGCGCGGTAGTCAATAGATCGATTACTAGCGGCCGCCCGCGACTCCGTCCGCGTGGATTTCGATTTCCAATATCCTATGTGTTATTCTGATGTATAAGCTATATTGTGGTAAAGTTTCATTCAAATCCATTCAGTAGTTTTTACGTGAAAGAGTAACAAACATCCGTACATACAAACTTTCGCCTTTATAATAGTATAGTAGGATGTCTAAAATTCGTGTGATCACACGCATTTTAGGCAGTACGTTGGAAACATACTATACGTTATTATTAAATCTCTACGGATGCTACAACTCGTATAATTTTGGTTGAAGTTAACTTATGGTAAGTTCAATTAACTATAAATTATGGCATCTTTCAAACTAGTGACAAGTTTCGCCAACACTTATTAGAATCATTAACAAGCATTTTGTTTGCGATGATCTCACAAATGACACGGTGACCGCATAATCATACTATGACTCAGATGTTACCACTATATGTAGTAATGTACCTAAGTACTTATTGAAATGCCTTTTTCATCTTATTTCCTGTTGAAGAGTCAAATTGTATAGTACTTACAGAATACAGAATATTATATTATTCCCTTGTTTAATTAATCCAATCTTAATTTGCACAAGAAGTAACAAATTAATTAATACGCATTAAAATTCAGATTCTCTCAAAAATAATTTTATATGATTAAAATGGTTATTAGTTAAATGAACATACCAATATATAGTTGACTGCTGGAGGTGGAATTCTCTTGAATCTAGATGTCCCTCTGTACCATATTTAACAGATAAATACTTTTTTAATACAACATCATAAATTTAGCACTCCTGTAGGAGATGAACGTTAGTATGAAACTTTGTAATTTTTTAACCGATCGGGCTGATAAAGAAACCGAAATCCACGCGGACGACGTCGCGGGCGCCCGCTTGTCATCAAATAAAACTTGTTGTGTAATAAACATTAATGAAAAAATAACAGAAAGTAAAAATGTTATTTTATACACCACCCATCCAGCCCAGACTTTTGAAGAGTACCGCTTAACTTTACCAGACCACCGACCTCGGCCAATGATGCAACTGCAAACAGACGATAACCTTTACATATTTACACAATCACAATTCGTTTGGACTCAAAGAAGATGCGGCATTAATTAAATGTAATCATTTAATAAATTAAAAGCAATTGCTCTATTATTAGACTTATCAGGGTGACTCAAGCGACAAAATACTATCTAATAGCGCTCCTCTCTGGAATGTATTTTGCATATTATTTTCATTGAGGTATCACTAGCACCTAAAAGTAATATTTTTCATGGACAACAGTCGTTGACACCTCGAAGAAATATTTTCCATTGACAACAGCTGCCATATTTTGTACTATTTTTAAGTCGAGAAAATGCTGTTTTGTGTTCAACTCGGTACAGGACGAACAATAAAGCTAGTGGTTTGTCATTTCATAGTTAAAAAGACAAAAAAGCCACTTATTATTTCTTTGACCTAGCACTTAGATGTGTATGGTCTGCCGAGTGTGGCCTAAAAAAAACAGTGACACTGATTTATTTATTAACATAATATTTGTTGCATTTAAAACTGGTTCGACTCTGGCATGCTTTACGAGTGAACCTATTGAGCAATCAGAATAGAAATTAAGAGAGGTAGAGCTTTGAGGAACTTCCACTTGAATGAGTCGCTCGCCTTGAGAAATACCTCTTACAGAAGACCACAGTGAAGTAGCACTTCGTAAATGTTGTTCTTTGTTTCTGCTGGTGAGTAAGGTCACCAGAGCTGTTGTGGTGCTCAGTTGTTAAACCTCATGGGGCAAGGCAAGCAGCTCATCTTCGACCCTTGTGCGGTTGTTGATGTCTATGAGCAGCTGTGATCACTTCCCATCAGGTGACCGTCCTGCTTGTTTCGTGTCATGTTGCTCCGTAATATTAATTTACACCGTTCTGTTTCCCCCAGGCCCGCATGGAGGTGGACGACCTGTTCGTCGACCTGGCGGACGGGAGGCGGCTCCTCAAGCTGCTGGAGATCATCAGCGGCGAGCGGCTGCCGCGCCCCAACACCGGCCGCATGCGCGTGCACAAGATAGAGAACGTCAATAAGAGTCTGTCGTTCTTACATACTAAGGTAAGAAAATATAGTGAATAGCGCCATCTACCGGGGAATAATTGTATTTAACTAAAAGTGCCATCTAGCGGTGAGTAGATGTACTAAGTTGTGCCAACTCCGACCGCATGCTCGTGCACAAGATAGAGAGCATCAACAAGAGCCCGCTTTTCCTAAAAAAACTTTTCCCATACATTTTGTACCTACTGAAAATCCTTGGATTCAGTTTCTTACTGTTCATACGAGGAAGATTTTTCCGATTTATGACATTTCTATTACATAAATCTAACATGGTCTGCTAAAGCATTTTTATCCATATATTAAATAGAATGCCATGAACAAAAAAGTTTTTTTGCAAGATCTGAGCAGATTCCCCCATTTACTAATATTATTTAACGGGACTAAACGCGATATTAATTATGTAGTATATGTATACTACTTACTGCTTGACGTTTCGGCTGCGTTACAACAACCGTGGTCGCAAGCGGACTGCGTTAAATAATATTAGTGATATAATGCAACGCGAAAATCTTAAATCTTAGATTCCCCCATTATTTAGGAAAAATCTAAAAACATACATTTAATGTATAGGATTACATTAAATGTATGTTTTTAGATTTTTCATACATACTTTCAGACATAAATCCTTATCAAAGGACACATAAGAAGATGCTGTCGACGCTGGTTTTTTTGAGCCATCACCTTTAGTATACCTAGCTTATGGCTGGTGAAGTCACGTACGATGTCCATATTTGACGCAGACATGTAATTATCGCTAGATAGCTCGATGTTATCAGTGATAAGACGCTTCCTTACCTCGACTTTGCAGGCTTATGTAAACGGATACTTTGGCCGTGAAATCTTTATACATTACAAAGCTAGTATTTTTGGAAATTATAAATTAACTAGTGGCTGCCATATACTATAGCCTAAAGCCTTCCTCTTAAAATGGACTATCCAACACAAAAATAAATTTTCATATCGGTCCAGTAGTTTCAGAGTTTAGCGCGTTCAAACAAACATACAAACAAACTCATCAGCTGTATTATAAAAAATCTTATTTTTTGGATGTTATTGGGGAGCTCGTAAACGCGCTCGGTCTGCGATTCCTAAAGTTAAGCAACATTTGCAAAATGCCGGTCATCGGATGGGTGACCAAATTTAAAACAAGCTCCTCCGTTCTCGAGCTTTGGAAAATAAACATTTCTAAAATTCTTTACTTAGTACCTTTAAAACAAAGTCGGTTTCTTTTGTCTGCACCTATGTATGTACATATGGTTTATGTACGCAATAAAAGGTAGCTTATGTTCTTTCTCGGGTCTAAAGTTTGTCTCTGCCCAATTTCATCAAGCCTAGTAGACAGACATACTTACTTTCGGATTTATAAGACTTGTAGGGATTACAAACTTATGTGGCGGGTCATTTCATTCCCTCTAAAATGGTTGAGTGAGATGATGGCTGACACATACGTCATACTTGTGAACAGGTGCCGCCTTTGGGGACTGGTCGACTGGGACTCAATCTGTTCTTATGTATTTAATAATTTTTATTCTATACCTGAAAGAGGTAACTGTATGGCCTAGTACTAGAACAAGTACAAGTATATAAACTTATTGGACAAATATTGTTACAAAACTTGGCGATTGAAAAGAGCAACTATCGAGTTTCTTGCCGCTTCTTCTCGGTAGATGACTGCATTCCGAAGTCGGTGGTAGATTCAATGTGTTGTTTTTTATTGTTATTGACGATTCATAATAGTGCAGGCAATGAAGCATTTTGGGTCCGAATTTTTTTACTGTGAACCGATTTGCATGAAATTTTGGAATTAGTTTCATTGCACCCTCCAATTCAAAAGTGAAAATGATTTGAGCGCCGCAACTACCCCTGGAGTGGTTGCCACCCCATCTCGGGGGTGAGTATTCTTTTTTTAAGATAACCTCGGATATCGATAGGAAGACTAATTTAAAGCAAAAAATCATCTATAAAGTTTTTCGATAAATCGAATACTTTTCAAGTTATTGGAAATTGAATATTCGCAATTTTGACACGTTTTTCATCGGTTTTTTGCAAATATCTCCAAAAATATAACTTTTATTGATAATGTTATGAGGAACAAAATTGTGGCAGGTAAAAAACTAAACAATTTTGTTTATTATAACGTATTCTAAGTGCAATATTAAGTTAGATGTTAAAGATCAAAGCCGTTTTTTATTTTGTCTGCATTTTAATCGATGTGGTCAATGTCATCTATCGGCGAGCAGATGCATTTTATGCATTCTTGTAATTAAGAGTTTTGTAGTGCTTGAAATAAGCTTTCAAATGAGTACAATTAAAAGTCTTTTGCACGTAAAATAAGTAAGCTGTATTACAAATAAGAGGAGCATCCAATATTTTTTCTTTTAAAACCATGGGTTTAATAAGTGCCATTTCCACCAGAATTGAAATTATTCGTATTCCGCCAAGAATTAACTTTATTATGAAGTGTTTCATAAATTGTATCAGTTTGGCTGCTTTAAGACACATATTTTTCAAAATAGACAGCATTAAAATAAAAATATAAAATCTCATATTTTAGAAAATCCCACCTTCTTTTCATAATATCTCAAAAATTACGACAGATGCGTATAAAAGTGTAGGGATAAAAAATTTAGGTATTTTTCTGACAAAAAATTAAGTAATTTTGTTATTTCTGTTAAACAAAAACTGACGGAGATATGATTGTTTAAAGAGCGCGTGGCAGCGGCAATCACAGACTCTCTTAAGCCCTTTAACCCTTCACCGTTTTCGAAAAACGTTTTTAATTATATATTGCAATAAAGGATGTTGTAGTTCTCCTAATTACCTTTTCAATGCTGTTTTAGAAATTGTGATAGCATGAATAGCTTGGAAATGGCACTTGTGAAACCCATTGATTTACAAGAAAAAGCATTCGATGATCCTCTTATTTGTAATACAGCTTACTTATTTTACGTGCAAAAGACTTTTAATTGTACTCATTTGAAAGCTTATTTCAAGCACTACAAAACTCTTAATTATAAAAATGCATAAAATGCATCTGCTCGCCGCTAGATGACATTGACCAAATCGATTAAATTGCAGACAAAATAAAAAACGGCTACGGTCTTCAATATATATCTTAATATTGCACATAGAAAACTTTAGGATTAACAAAATTATTGAATTTTTTACCAGCTACAATTTTGTTCCTTATAAAATTTTCGATAAAACTTATATTTTTGGAGATATTTGCAAAAAACCGATGAAAAACGTGACAAAATTGCGAATTTTCAATTGCCAATAACTTGAAAAGTATTAGATTTATCGAAAAACTTTATAGATGATTTTTTGCTTTAAATTAGTTTTCCTATCGATATCCGAGGTTATCTTAAAAAAGAATACTCACCCCCGAGATGGGGTGGCAACCCCTCCAGGGGCCAGTTGCGGCGCTCAAATCATTTTCACTTTTGAATTGGAGGGTGCAATGAAACTAATTCCAAAATTTCATGCAAATCGGTTCACAGTAAAAAAATTCGGAGGTTGGACCATATTTTTCGCTTCAATGACTGCGCTATAAGTGCTTTTATGAGGCCTATTTGAATAAAGTATATTTTGATTTGATTTGATTTGATTTGATTTGATTTGACTTACCCGAGCAAAGCCGGGGCGGGTTGCTAGTAATGCAAACACCAAACGGGTCTTCAAAATATGTACCCGTTGTCCCCAGAGTGTTGCAAAAAAGAATTCCAATGTATTTTAAAAGTCATCGCCTTTACTGTTATGACGAGTTATGTAATTCGTTTGACCGGCATGAACTCTGCGGAAACCTCGCAAGTACAAATAACAGTTGTTAGGTTTCGTCTAATAATGCAACTTGTGTTTAATCAGCATTATAATGCATTTATGACACTAATGCCTTCCTAGCGATTGGGATTAATATGATATACGACTTAACAAATTATTTAGACAACATAAAAATATGTAAGTATGTAGGCACACTGAGCGTTCCCTACGGTTTTTTTTTTTGTATATTTTAATAGGTCGCGGGTTCGAATTCGCTGAGTGCAAATGTTTGCATCATGTAGCAACAGCGACACCTGTACTCGAGTCATGGATGTTCATAAAAGTATTTAAGTATGTCTATCCGTTACCTAGCATCCAAAGTGCAAGATTCGAGCTTCGTTTGGGGCTAGGCAATTGATATGTTATTGCAAACTAGCGGCCGCCCGCGACTTCGTCCGCGTGGATGTCGGTTTTCATTATACGAATGTTTTTTCCCGCTAACTCCCGTTCCCGTGGGAATTTTGCAATATCCTTTTGCAACTAAGCATCAAGTTTACTAAGGGACCTGCATGCCAAATTTCAAGCGTCTAACTCAAGTAGTATAGATTTTCCATACAAACTTCCACCCCCTCATTTCGGGGAAGTGGGGGGTTGGAATGGGTCAAAAAGTAGCCTATGTTCTGTCTCAGGGTCTAAAGATTGTCTGTACCAAATTTCATCAAAATCGGTTGCGAGGTTTAAGCGGGAAAGCGTAACAGACAGACAGACAGACAGACAAACAGAGTTACTTTCGCATTTATAATATTAGTTGGGATAGGCCAAGGCATTCATTTATGATTTGTGGCTATAATACCTAGTACGAATAAAATGTGACGCAATAAAATAAAAAGAAACATCGTAATATGTACATTTTATTCTATTTTAACACATTTTATTCGTAGATATATAGATAGCTAGATACATTATTTATTCGCAAAAACATACAGGCACATATCATTAAAAAGAAGGTACATAAATAACGAACAATCATCAACGAAATATAGAGAAAAAATAAATAAAATTAAATAAACAATTCGTACTAGGTATTGTAGCCACAATTTGATTATTTTACTATAATGTTTATCCATGTTCTGCGCAGGTGCGACTGGAGTCTATAGGAGCCGAGGATATCGTGGACGGCAACCCTCGCCTCATCCTCGGGCTGATATGGACCATCATCCTGCGCTTCCAGATCCAGGAGATCGAAATCGATGTGGTACGTATTTTTGTAAAGAGTCTGGAATTACCTAGGGGGTATAATTGTCAACATTTAATTTTTTATAAGGTACTTTAATTCAAAAACCATTTCGAGATTTTCGCTAAATTGACACAGAAAAAATTATTTTAATTTTTTTTCATTCAGTAACTAAAAAGATATTTTGAAAAGTTCCCAAATTCAATGCTCGTCGGATCCACACGCAGTCAATCTTGGTCTCGTTTTAGCCATCGTGAATTAAAAAAAAAGAAACGTAAGTTTGACACTGTTTCTTGTCAAACTGACAGAAAACTGTGCATGTGTGTGTACAGTGTTGCCGGATTTGCAAAACTCCTGGCCAACCGGGGAAAAACTCATGTTTTTGAATATTGCGAAAAAATTAAAAATCACTTAATGTACCAAACTGTTTTTTTATAGCTTTATGAAGTATTACTAACACATTTTTTACTTTAATTTAAGGCACAAAAAGGTTACCTAAGTTGCACTAAAGCTACTTGGACAACTTTTTTTCATGAATTTTCCCTAGAGTCTCCTGGCAACATTGATTTGAACTTCCGTCATTCAAGTTTATTTTTTAAACTAGCAAAGATAAAATGTTCGTTCATCCGACGACATTGACTTACACCCTTTTAGAATAAGTAGTTTTTAATTAATTTATTTTACGAAAAGGAAAGAAAATTAGCAAAAAATAAAAAATACGTATGTTTTAGTTTTTGAAAATCTTTCGTATTAGTAAATAAAAACAGTACATGAAAAAAATTAAACGTTGTCAATTCTTAATATTTTGCCAAAATCAAGATCACCGAGACCAAAGGAAACCGAAGAGGCTTTCTGATTTGTAAAACGAACTTTCTCTTCAAACCATCTGTATCTACCGTAGACCGAATCAGCCTGTAGTATTGATATTTCGGATATCCGTATCCGTGTTTGCGGATCTTGACACCAAATATCCGTATCTGCTGATCTACACTAGGCAGAAGCTACGGCGCGTTCTTGTGTACTTTTTTTTAACTGACAGGCCCTTTTGACCAGCGCTTAGATCTTAGCACCAAAAAATCGAAAGCAGAGGGTTCTAACAAGCTAAGTTTGGGGCTAGGCATTGTGTTTGTTAGTCCAAGAAGTTTTAATTAATTTATTATCCATCCTTCCCCAGGACGAAGAGAACGAGTCATCCGAGAAGAAATCCGCCAAGGACGCCCTGCTGCTGTGGTGCCAGCGCAAGACGAGCGGCTACCACGGCGTGCACATCCACAACTTCACCGACTCCTGGCGCTCCGGGCTCGGCTTCAACGCGCTCATACACGCGCACAGGTAACGCGGGAGCCCTAGGGCTGCTGTACCGGCCTGGCAACTAGACAGGAGTTGCTGACGAGCTACCACGGCGTGCACATCCACAACTTCACCGACTCCTGGCGCTCCGGGCTCGGCTTCAACGCGCTCATACACGCGCACAGGTAACGCGGGAGCCCTAGGGCTGCTGTACCGGCCTGGCAACTAGACAGGAGTTGCTGACGAGCTACCACGGCGTGCACATCCACAACTTCACCGACTCCTGGCGCTCCGGGCTCGGCTTCAACGCGCTCATACACGCGCACAGGTAACGCGGGAGCCCTAGGGCTGCTGTAGCGGCCCGGCAACTAGACAGAAGTCGCTGACGAGCTACCACGGCGTGCACATCCACAACTTCACCGACTCCTGGCGCTCCGGGCTCGGCTTCAACGCGCTCATACACGCGCACAGGTAACGCGGGAGCCCTAGGGCTGCTGTAGCGGCCCGGCAACTAGACAGAAGTCGCTGACGAGCTACCACGGCGTGCACATCCACAACTTCACCGACTCCTGGCGCTCCGGGCTCGGCTTCAACGCGCTCATACACGCGCACAGGTAACGCGGGAGCCCTAGGGCTGCTGTAGCGGCCCGGCAACTAGACAGAAGTCGCTGACGAGCTACCACGGCGTGCACATCCACAACTTCACCGACTCCTGGCGCTCCGGGCTCGGCTTCAACGCGCTCATACACGCGCACAGGTAACGCGGGAGCCCTAGGGCTGCTGTAGCGGCCCGGCAACTAGACAGAAGTCGCTGACGAGCTACCACGGCGTGCACATCCACAACTTCACCGACTCCTGGCGCTCCGGGCTCGGCTTCAACGCGCTCATACACGCGCACAGGTAGAGTAGAAGCCCTAGGGCTGCCAATGCGGCCTGACAACTAGTCCGCCTTAAAAAGTTGCCGACGACAAGGGCGAATCCAGGGGGGAAAGTCACGGGGTCATGAGCCCCCCCTGAGCGGGTTCCAGGACTAAGGAGGACTACTAATTGAACGTAACTTTTTATTTAAACTTGACCACTTTACTTGACCGGCACAAAATGCAGGTTGCTCAACGTGCAATGGAGCGCGCCATGCTAGGCATTCGTCTTAGTGACCGCATCCCAAATGTTGAAATCCGACGTGCTACAAAAGTGGTAGACATTGGGAAGCGTTGTGCATCACTCAAATGGCAGTGGGCAGGGCACTTGGCTAGACGTGGTGATGGCAGATGGACCAAAAGTGTAACCGAAGGGTGGCCCAGATTTGGTAAAAGAGGACGAGGACGCCCCCCGAACAGATGGTCGACTGACATTGTGAAAACGGCGGGTAAGACCTGGTTGAGAAGAGCACAGTACCGTCGTGCATGGCGTTCATTGGAGGAGGCCTATACCCTGCAGTGGGATCACTCAAAGGGCTGGTGATGATGATGATGATGACTTTACTTGACCACAACTATGTCACCCCCCCCCCCCCCCCCCCCGGCGCTATATGACCACCATCCATTGATATTCATTAATCTGAGCTTGAAACAATCATCGGAATGTGTTTATTTAAGTTTAACTTGATGGTCTGTCACATTTCGAGAGTAGTTGTCGCTTCATGGCAACGGGTGTATGGTTTTGTAATTTTGTGTGTACATGCGTATAGTTATTTATTTCCGAGACCAAAAAAGGTATTTTTATAGTTAGGTGAAAAAGTACAATTTTCTTCCACCAGCTGCAGAGTTATTTATTTTTGAAACATAAAGAACCTAACTCATAACTTATTTCTTTGAGAAACATAAAAATAACTAACTCATAACTTCTGTCCGCAGACCCGACCTGTTCCGCTGGAGCGAGCTGCCGGTGACCGACCACGTGGAGACCCTCAACCACGCCTTCGACGTCGCGCACAAGAACCTCGGCATCCCCAAGCTGCTCGACGCTGAAGGTATGGTCATCGTCATCATCGTTATTATCGTTATTATCGTTATCATCATCAGTAACAAAATCATCGTTACCTAATGTTTCTTAGGTTACGCGACTGTTACTCGTGAAATAAAACTACTTGTAATCGGATATAATCGCGGTATAATTTAAAAACTACATATTTACAGGATAACCCGAGGATTCGGCACCTTTTCAGAATCAGGAGCAGTGATCACGGAATGACTCAAGTGTTATGATAAAATTATACCGCGATTATTTCCGTTTACAAGGAGTTTTATTTCATCATCGTTACCGTTAGCAGATTCATCTTTAGCTTTATCATCATTAACATTATATTTTTAATCACCATCATAATCATCGTTACTATTAGCAACACTACCTTAGAGAGATCAGGCGCAGGACCAACAGCATGCTTTCCAATGCACGGTGGTGTAATCACACCGCCAACTTCCAAACTTCGGACTATATTTAAAACGTATGCAAACAAAGAAAACACAACCTTATGTACTCTACAATAAAGTCTATACAATCGCGGTTTTACGTACATAAACACAGATTGACTCTGAAAGAACTTTATACCTTGTCATCTGTACAATAAAGACCAAAATAAAAAAGTTACCTCTCATAACTTTTTAACATCATCTAACCATACTCTTCTCTTCCCAGACGTGGACACATCCAGGCCAGATGAGAAGTCGGTGATGACGTACGTGGCGAGCTACTACCACACCTTCGCAAGGATGAAGAACGAGCAGAAGAGCGGACGCAGGATTGCCAACGTAAGTGTAGCCTAATTACTGAATGTGTTGTACTACTGTGTAAATTAAAATGTTAGTATTGAGAAAGTTTAATAATATACTCTATAGAATTGGGGACATGTAATGTTATCTATACAAATATTATAAAGAGGAAAGGTTTGATTTTTTGTTTGTTTGTTTGTTTGTTTGTATGAATTGAATAGGCTCCGAAACTACTTGGCAGATTTGAAAAATTCTTTCACTGTTGGAAAGCTACATTCACCCAGAGTAACATAGGCTATATTTTATCCCGGTACGGGAAGTAGTTCCCCCGGGACGCGGGTGAAACCGCGTGACGGGCCGTTTGTATAATAATTTCACTAGTGGTATTTAGATTTAGACAAATCTTGTACTTATTATCTCCAAAGCAGGTAGGGTAAAAACAAAACAAGCATCCTTCTAGCCAAATTAAAAGAAACAGCGGCATCTTGCCAAAATAAAAATACTCTTATAGTATTTCCAAAGTTTATGTGTGTTAAAATGTGACTGAAGTTCTTAGGAATTGAAAGTAAATAACCCTCTGTAGTTACGTTACGTCAGTAGATTAAGAATTTAACAATTTTCTATAAAACCCCAAGTTTTACATTATAATGGCACAATTATCTCTACAAAGTCCGCTCTCTTTACCTTCACCATTACTAACGTTTGTCTCTTATTCTTCAGATAATAGGCCAACTGATGGACTGCGACGGCCGCAAGACGGAATACGGGCGCTTAGTCGCCGCGCTGCTGGAGTGGATCCGGCTGAAGATCCAGGAGCTGAACGACCGGGCGCTGCCCAACTCGCTGGACGGCATCCAGAGACTCCTGCTCGCCTTCAAGCAGTACCGCACCGTGGAGAAGCCGCCCAAGTTAGTTCCGTTCAGTCATTCAGCCGGTTATTCGTACCGTTTATTAACCCATTCAGACATTTAGCACTTGCAACTAGCCTTTAAGCAGAACGGGACGGTGAAGAAATTTCTGTCAATCACTCACTCATTTACTCCATTCACTCACACATTAAGCAGGTGTTCCAGCGGCTACTTCTAGGAGCCTTTAAGTAGCACATGACAGCATGAAGAAGCTATTCAATCATTTAATTAATCCAGAAAATTAAATTCAGACAGTTTTCAATGAATTCGCGGAATATTTTTTCAATTAAATATGGGACTGATAGGCTACTATATTTTATGAATGAGTAATGAATGACTAGTGTGGATGACCAATGATAGCAGAGTATGATGAACGAATGAATGAAGGAAAAATGTGGAATGAGAATTAAGCAGGAACTCTTTGAGTTGAATTGAAGGTGTTAGAGTTAATATTTTACGAAGCCTATAGAAGATTTCAAACCACTACCTGTTTTACCCCAAACCCTCGATCCCACATAAATATCAAAAGTAAATCAATTTCCTCTCCCCAGGTACAAGGAGCGTTCCGAGATCGAGGCCCTGTTCTTCCACATCAACACGATGCAGAAGAGCCTGGTGGGGGAGACCTGGGCGCCGCTGGAGGGGCACCTGCCGCAGGACCTGGAGCGCGCCTGGCAGCAGCTCGAGCAGGTGAACAACTGATACAGCATCAGCGGCCGTAGGCCTCCTCTATATAGGGTGATGCACATAGTCACCACACTGCGTCAATGGGTTGGTGATCCTCGCCCGAGGGATCAATAAGACATGCGTCAATGCAAGAGCCTCGGTCCCTCCATCTTTGCGAAGGAAATAAGTTTAAAGGTTTCCACTCACGGCTGCAGCTGGTCTACTCACATTCAGCAAATTGGGTTCCCCTGCGTCAAAAATAAGGCTTCGTAGTCCTTTTTTATGTGATAGGGAGGCAAAGGTACAAGAGAGTCACCTGATGGTTATTGATCACCGCTGCCCATAGACATCAACAACCGCCCAAGGATCGCAAATTCGTTGCCTGCCTTTGAAACCACATACCCTCCCAAACTGAGCTCTGGCGACCTTACTCACCGGCAGAAACATAGAATAACAGTTACGAAGAGCTACTTCAATGTGGCTTTTTGTAAGTTGGAGTTCCCTTCGTCTGTCAATAAAAATCGCGTAAATAAAAATGCGTGTTGGTGATCGCAGTATAGGCACCGTGCGTAGCGATGACTCTGCCATCTCGTGACTCATATTCAAAACTTTTACTCTCAAAGTCGGTAATTCTACTGTCAAACCACGGTGCCTTATTCTGCTATCTAGTGACTCATATTCGAAACTTTTACGCTTTATGTCAAATTATACTGTTGTGTATTAACCACAGAAAAATCGGGATTTTAGCGCCCTCTATACTTTCTGCACGGTGCCTATAGGGCAAACAGAGTTTCATACGAGTGCTTGTATTATTCCCAGGCGGAGCACGCAAGGGAGATCGCCCTGCGCACGGAGCTGCTCAGACAACAACGACTAGAACAACTCAACTACAAGTTCAACACGAAGGTGAGCTATCATCACTTCCAAGTTTTGCTAATTTATTCCTTTTATTAGGAAATTTCATGACATAACCCCATTATTTTTTTAATGCCTTCCTTCGTTACGCATCTTTCAGCTCTGGCGCGGTTGAGAATGTACTTTCTCTACCCCCAAATTGTCATTTATTAAATGATATATTTAAATAGTAATATTTAAATGGTAAAGGAAGAACATTATTTTAATAAAGTGAACTAATTAAATTTCCTCTCCCCTCAGTCGGTGCTGCGCAAGGGGTACCTGAAGGAGATGATCCAGGTGCTGTCGGATCCTCGCTACGGGTCCAACCTGGCGCAGGTCGACGCGACCGTCAAGAAACACGAGGCCATCTCCGCTGATATACTCGCCAGGTGGGATATTTTAGTAGAGAATGCCATGAGGCATTAAATCCGCCTTTTGTACAATTTTTATATCGTGCAATAAAGTTTAAACAAATAAATAAATATTTTGAGCATTCAAAATTAGACTAAGAACATTTTTTTAGGTCGAATCCAAGAAAACAATGAAATTCATATCAGAATATTGCCATAAACAAAATCTAAACATTTTTTAGGGTTCCGTAGCCAAAATGGCAAAAAAACGGAACCCTTATAGATTCGTCATGTCTGTCTGTCTGTCTGTCTGTCTGTCTGTCTGTCCGCCAGTCTGTCACAGCCACTTTTTTCCAAAACTATTATTACTATACTGTTGAAACTTAGTGAGTGGATGTATTCTGTGAACCGCAACAAGGTTTTTACACGAAAATAGAAAAAAAATAAAAAAAGTGGGGGGTCCCCATAGTCAGAACTGAAACTCGAAATATTTTTTTTCATTGAACATATACTTGCGGGGTATCTATGGATAGGTCTTTAAAAAATATATTAAGGTTTCTAATATCACTTTTTTCTAAAGTGAAAACTTTGCGTGACAGACCCTTCCAAAGTGGAAAAAAGTGTGTCCCCCCCCTCTAACTTCTAAAATAAGAGGATGATAAAGCTGAAATAAATATATAATGTACATTACCATAAAAACTACCAACGAAAATTGGTTCGAACGAAATCTATTCAGCAGTTTTTTTAATACGTCAAAAATAGAATTTGTACGGAACCCTCAGTGCGGGAGTCCGACTCGCACTTGGCCAATTTTTTTTATTGCGTTGTTTATTTTTTCTCATCTTTGACTTTCACTGTTCCAATTCCACTTAAAAAAGTAGACAGAGAATAATATCACCTTACTGTGATCACATCTGTCAGGTATACGATACTAAATAGGGAACCGCCCGGTCCTGGAATGACCCTTAATCCCTTCTTTCGACTTTTCCTGGGTGCAATAAAATATCAGCGCAATCCTCGAGATCCCGCAATATCCTGAGTATTTTATATTTAAGGATTTTATATCTGAGGATTTGCATTCATTCGTG
>OY292509.1:472500-520000 GCA_958496325.1 Nomophila noctuella
GAAGGGACAGAGGTTGGTACCAGTAGAAAATGAAATTATTTTCATCCAAAATGTAAAACCTTGAAATAAAATGAAATAAAATGAAAAATTTATTCAGCGATTTGATTAACTTACAATATTCTTTTGCACGTCAAAACCATGGAGATTATAGAAACCGTGGAGATTATGCACCCGGAAGTTTGCTTATGGCCTTTCTTTTAGCCAGCCTGTCAACTTCTTCGGCTACCAAAGCAATGGAGGGACATCGTCAGGTTTCAAGCAGATAGGTTTCGGCTTTTCTTGCCGAGATCTGGAGTTCAACCAAAACAACCCAACGCCCAAGGAAAACACGATGACCGTCCCCTATAGTCAACGGAATGGGAAGTAGCATTTGCCTGCAGTAAAAAATGAGTTGGTCCTTCGAGCCGGATTAAGCTAGATAGCCGGATCTAAGGATTTCTTATCCATAGCAACCCATTTTCCAGCTAATGGCTGCTTTCAGCAAGGTTTTGAAGAGCACCTAAAAAACGAAAAACCTCTACTCACATCACACCTACCTCTTTCTCTCTAGCCTGATCGACGCGAAGCACCCGAAAAGCGCTGAGATCGAGCGTCGCCTGGCCACGCTCGCCCAGCAGTGGGAAGCGCTGAGGGAACTGGCTGATGCGAGGGAGAAACAGCTGGCTGATGCTGCAGAGGCGCACCAGGTATGCATGTTACGTGGTTACTAGTACACTCATTAAAATGTTTGATGGGATGGGACTCTCCTTGTCATATTTTTTATGGAATTGCTGTTGGATAGCCTGATAACTAAAATTAAAAATAAATAACTGTGTTAGAAACCATAGAGGAAACGACTGTTTTAGGTGGAAATTTTTACAGAAAAGATTGTTTCTTTTTCGGTACTCCTAGTTGGTATATTTTTTAGGAACTCCTACTTTTGAGCGTACATAACATTGAAATAAGATGGCATGAATTAATCCGTTAACCTACTTACCCAGTTCTACGGCGATGCGAACGAAGCCGAATCGTGGATGAAGGAGAAGCGCGCGCTGGTGGCCAGCGAGGACTGCGGCAAGTCGGCACCTGAAGCTGCAGCGCTACTGCAGCGGCACCGGGCGCTGCAGCTGGAGCTGCGCGCGCACCACGCCGAGCTGCAGGCGCTGGACGCGCGCGCCGCCGCGCTCACTGCCAGCGGCATCACCGAGCTGCAGGTCAGTATACAAGCTGCAGCTCTACTGCAGCGGCACCGGGCGCTGCAGCTGGAGCTGCGCGCGCACCACGCCGAGCTGCAGGCGCTGGACGCGCGCGCCGCCGCGCTCACTGCCAGCGGCATCACCGAGCTGCAGGTCAGTATACAAGCTGCAGCTCTACTGCAGCGGCACCGGGCGCTGCAGCTGGAGCTGCGCGCGCACCACGCCGAGCTGCAGGCGCTGGACGCGCGCGCCGCCGCGCTCACTGCCAGCGGCATCACCGAGCTGCAGGTCAGTATACAAGCTGCAGCTCTACTGCAGCGGCACCGGGCGCTGCAGCTGGAGCTGCGCGCGCACCACGCCGAGCTGCAGGCGCTGGACGCGCGCGCCGCCGCGCTCACTGCCAGCGGCATCACCGAGCTGCAGGTCAGTATACAAGCTGCAGCTCTACTGCAGCGGCACCGGGCGCTGCAGCTGGAGCTGCGCGCGCACCACGCCGAGCTGCAGGCGCTGGACGCGCGCGCCGCCGCGCTCACTGCCAGCGGCATCACCGAGCTGCAGGTCAGTATACAAGCTGCAGCTCTACTGCAGCGGCACCGGGCGCTGCAGCTGGAGCTGCGCGCGCACCACGCCGAGCTGCAGGCGCTGGACGCGCGCGCCGCCGCGCTCACTGCCAGCGGCATCACCGAGCTGCAGGTCAGTATACAAGCTGCAGCTCTACTGCAGCGGCACCGGGCGCTGCAGCTGGAGCTGCGCGCGCACCACGCCGAGCTGCAGGCGCTGGACGCGCGCGCCGCCGCGCTCACTGCCAGCGGCATCACCGAGCTGCAGGTCAGTATACAAGCTGCAGCTCTACTGCAGCGGCACCGGGCGCTGCAGCTGGAGCTGCGCGCGCACCACGCCGAGCTGCAGGCGCTGGACGCGCGCGCCGCCGCGCTCACTGCCAGCGGCATCACCGAGCTGCAGGTCAGTATACAAGCTGCAGCTCTACTGCAGCGGCACCGGGCGCTGCAGCTGGAGCTGCGCGCGCACCACGCCGAGCTGCAGGCGCTGGACGCGCGCGCCGCCGCGCTCACTGCCAGCGGCATCACCGAGCTGCAGGTCAGTATACACACGTTGCAGATACGGGAGCGTTCGCAGACTGCAGGAGCAGCTTTCACGGTCTGCAGTCACATCATTAACTGTCTGCAGACACAGCATTCACTGACTGCAGTCACATCAATCACTGACTGCAGTCACAGCATTCACTGACTGCAGTCACAGCATTCACTGACTGCAGTCACAGCATTCACGGTCTGCAGACACAGCATTCATAGGTTGCAGATACGGTAGCATTCACGGACTGCAGGCACATCATTCATGGGCTGCTGTGCTGACACAGCCTTCGTGTGTTGCAAACACTGTGTTCGAATGCTGCAGATTAAGTTAAGCATTCAAGCGCTGCAGATTCATCAGAATTCGTGTGCTGCAGATATAGGTAGCATTCGCACACTGTAGATTCAATTGCCACCAACATTTTTCCAATCACATTGAAATCGTGTCGTAAATGATTTATTTAAAACAATTAAAGAATAATGATGATGTGTCCCCAGCTCCCCACTGAGGTGGACAGCTCCCCCGGTCTTGAAGAGGAGGAGTGGGTGAACGAGTCCCGCCTAGTGCCCACTGAAGTGTGGGAGGAGGAGCCAGTCGAGAGGCTGGAGCACCGCACCGTCACCGAGGAGAGAAGTGTGCCGCAGGTTCGTGTCATCATCTTCTTCTTAAGAGCTAGGCTCTCCTATGCCGGCTGCTTGATTTCTTGATAAGACCGTTTTCCACAAGTCTCATAGGCTTCCAGGTGCTTTACATCTTGATGAGACATTTTTTTCCACAAGTCTCATAGACTTCCAGCTGCTTATTTATTTATTTATTTATTTATCAATTTAAATGTAATTAATACCTTATACTACTTTTATTGTAAATCATGAAATTGTATTCTGCAGTTGTGCCATCTCGATAAATAAATAAATAAATAAGTCTCATAGTCTTTCAGCTGCTTAGCATCTTGATAAGATTCCGTTTTCCACAAGTTTCTGGGTGAGACTCCAACAAAGCTAAGATGTGTGCTGATGAGCGGAGATGTGTCGGAAGCAGCCAATAGAATTTTGGCCTTAAAACGTAATCAATATCAACTTGAAATCCTATTGGCCATTTCCTATTGGACGGGCCCGTTGGTCGAGTGGTCAGAGACCCTGGCTACAAAACCGAGGGTCGCGGGTTCGAATCCCGCTAGGGGCAAATGTTTGTGTGATGAACATCGGCATTTGTACTCGAGTCATGGATGTTTATAAATGTATTTAAGTATGTCTATCCGTTTCCTAGCATTCATAGTACAAGCTTCGAGCTTAGTTTGGGGCTAGGCAATTGGTGTGTCAGTCAAAGGCATTTATTTTATTATTATTTTATTTATTTTGACACAGCACACACAACATGTTTATTTTCAACAATTCATTGATATGTATGAGAAACAGAATCGGAGATAGGACACAGCCTTGGGGAACACCTGCATTTATAGACATTAAATCAGAGCATTCTCCGTCGACAACGATATTTATGCTTCTGTCTGCAAGAAAGCTCTGGACCCAGGCGCATATTTTTCGGGAAGACCGAAGGAAGGTAGCTTCGAGAGAAGAGCCTTGTGCCAAACCCGATCAAAGGCCTTTGCTATGTCCAAACTTTCTGCCAATGCCTCCCCCTTACTCTCAATCGCCTGTGCTTAACGATGCCCCTTATGAATTGTTTGAGCTACATCAATACCTAAGGTCAGAGACTCTGGCTACTAAACCAAGGATCGCGGGTTCGATTCCCGCTAGGGAGCAAATGTTGATATGATGAACATTGGCATTTGTACTCGAGTCATGGATGTTTATAAAAGTATGTCTTTGCATTCCGTAGTATCCATAGCTCAATCTTCGAGCTTAGTTTGGGCCTAGACAATTGGTGTGTTAGTCCAAGGATTATATTTATTTTGTTTTTCAGGTGAAAGCCCTCTACGCGTTCACTGGACAAGGCATATCAATGCAGAAGGGCGAAGTAATGTTCCTGATGAACAAAACGAACCCTGACTGGTGGTCCGTGCGCAAGGCCGACCGGACCGACGGGTTTGTGCCCGCCAACTACGTGCGGGAGATAGAACCTCGCGTCGTGCCAGTGAGTATAACAATTTCAGTATTGGATCGTTGTGATGTCGGAGTATTCATTGTTTTTTGTGAATCGTATGGTTGTAAATCTTAGCAAAGATATCGTTTCCATTTTTTTAAACATAGAATATATTTTTTTCAATTTCTTCAATTTGTTTTTCTTCGCAAGTTATTGAACGAACGATCAAACCCGAAACTTTAGTTAGTGTCGTCGTTCATTTATTTTGCATTCATCAGAAGATACTGAATGCATCAATTCTTTAGTCCTAGTGTACTTTTTTTTCTTTTTTGACGATTAATAAGTGCATCTTTCATATCTACGTAAATAAATATTTTTTTGATTGATTGATTGATTTTTTATTCAGTCCTAAAGACTTATTCACTCTCGTGATGATCATACATAAGTGAAGATTCACTCACTCACTCATTCAAATCATAATAAATCAAAATATTCTTTATTAATATAGGCTTCATATGTATAAGCACTTATTAATCGTCAAAATTGCAACAAAAAATGACTCGACCACCGCACCACCACATTACAATAATGTCTCTCGCGCAGGTGCAAGTCCGTCGTCCAGAGAAGGTTCGCACGGTGCAGCGCGTGCGCAAGACCGTGCTGGTGAAGCAGGCCGTGCCGGTGCGCCGCGCCCGCCCGCGCCGCGCCTCGCGCGCGCCGCCGCCGCGCCCCTCGCTCACGCAGCGGCTGCGGCAGATACACAGCGACTACGGTGAGTGTCATGCCAATTAAATCCTGAATTCTATAAAAGAAGAGAAGAACTAAATTTATAATATACACTTCGACATAAAAATAAATTAACACTCCCTAATTCAAATCTCGAACTACATGCTTCAGGCCCTCTAGTTATGTCTATAAAAATATTTAATAAATTACCAGATTCAATAAAAATCTGACAGAAAAGTCTTTTGTAAATAAATTAAAACAATTTTTAAATAACAAGACCTACTACTCGATTCCGGATTTTTTAAATGATAGCCTTATAAATTTGCTATAACAAAAGGTGACTTCTCCCCTCTCTTGTTGCCGTGCCCGACAGGGTCCATAATGTGTCTACTATTGTTTTTTTACCACCTTATGTATAACTTATGGAGTGCAATAAATGATATGAATATGAATATGAATATGCAATTGGGTATTTGACTGCATACGAAATAAATTATGATATTCTAAGATTAAAGACGAAATCAAAAATTAGGCACCATTTTTTATCTCACAGTTACTATTGAGCTTTTAACAAATTATTACAGCTAATTGAAGTTTAAAGAGTATTGATTTGACACTATTGCCTCGTGACGTCACGATTCAATATTTCCATAGCTGGGCACCGTTAATAAAATAGTTAACTTCGTTAATCGTTAATCCGCTACAAAAAAAGTTAGCTTCGTTAAACGTTAAAGCGTTACATTTCGGAAGAATTAACGCAAGTTAAAGTTAATCGTTAATCCGCTAACTATGTGTAAAAATGCACTTTTAATCGTTGCGTTAGTGATCTTATAAAACCTGTTCTGGAAGTTAACAGGTTAAGAACCATTGAGGTATTACTACTACGTATAGAGTTGACATCGCGAACAAAAGTTTTGCGTCAAATTGGAGGGAAGGGGGCGGATAATTCAGTGATATTTTTGTCTTTTTATCTATTTTATAATTGGCCACCATCTTTATTTTTCGTCTTATAATGATTGTACATGTGTTTAAAACGCAACACGACATTTTTTGAAAAATGGTCAAAAAATGAAAATTAGACTGCAACTTTGTGGTCCATGGACCACAATGCGGGTAAGAACATTTTTGTTCGTGAAGTCATCTCTATACGTAGTAGTAATACCTCAATGAATTCAAATAGTTACATGTGTAATTTAATCGTTGGACATAACATAAGGTGCATATTCCTATTCATAAACATTACATGTTGAAGTTCTCGTCTGAAAGTGAGGCTTGTTTTGATGTTAAAATGTCTGTATCCGTGGAAAACAGACGTTCTACTGCAGCGCTTGAGTTGAGTTGGTATAGCAGTATTGTATTTAATAAATATACTTATAAATATCAATTCCCCGAGGAATGCAGCATCGTTGAACGAGTCTTTCGATTTAATGTCCAGCCAGATTTAAACGAGATTGTGCGCTTTACTCTTGAAAGAGTTGGAGCTCTTTAGTTTTTCTATAGACTGAGTGACAGAATTAAAAAAGTCTTCCACGTCATCATCGTTGTTACTTGTCTTTCTCCCTTGACTCCCTTCACCATTTAAACTGCCACGCGCCGCGCTCGCCTCGCCCGGCACTGTCTAAACCTGTTTTACGCGCCTCGTCCCGCGGAGCCGTGCGGTTAATAGTAGGCATTGGATTAACGATTAACGGACTTCTGCATAATTAACGGAAGTTAACATGTCCGTTAACAGTTTTTAAAGTTAACTTAAAAGTTAATCCGTTAATCAAAATGTTAACTTCGTTAATTAACGATTAACGGATTAACGAGTTAATGCCCAGCTATGAATATTTCATACATTTTTCCCTACAAGGTTACGTTTTTGACATTTAATAAAAGTAGGTAATTGTACTTGTCTGTCAAATACCGTATTTGGGCTCCCATCTTGCTTTCCATCAGGTAAAGAGAAGACAGTAGAGGGATTCTATGATAAATATAGAAAGTAATTGTTGTACTCTCTGAACTATTTATTCTTATGTAGCTACTCTAGGGTAAATAAGTAAAGAGAAGACACTTTTCATTATTTATTTACACAATATGATCTACACAATCAACTCTCCCATTCCTAGCCCGACGCCATTGTGTCATTTCATTCATTCTCTCGCTCGCACGCTATCTGTCGCATTCATCCACCATCCTACATAAATAAAACCACCAAGTAAATTGTACTGTGTAAAGTGAGTGTATATTTAAAAAAAACATATGAAACAGCCTTGTCAAACCGAAAATCAAAACGACAACGTGATGTATATCTTGGCATAGCGATATCTATTGACACATTTTTGTAATGAAAAATATTGAATAGAAATTAATAGCGCACCCTATACTCACATTCATGAACTTAATTAATAGCGCCCTCTTTTTATGAAATGTGTGAACTAATAGTGTCACGAACACTGATCCTTCTTTCTCCCCCGCAGACGAACTCCTAAAACTTTCCGAAGCCCGCCAAGCGGCGTTAGAAGACGCGGTCAAACTGTACAGTCTGTTCGCGGAGTGCGACGACCTCGACAAGTGGATGCGCGACAAGGAGAAGATGCTAAGAGCTGATGATGACCACGACAGCGTGGATACTGCCAAGAGGAAGTATGAGGTGAGGGTTTTATGCTCATTGATGGATGTGGTAAATTGCGATTAGTTTAGATGTGGTAAAGACAAGAAACTTCCACAACTTCCAGAACAACTGTCAGAGAGGGTCTTGGTTGCACGTTTTACCATTTTGATAGTGTCTCACGCGCTTAAACTTAAGAAAAAAATAATACAAAAACATAAATACACCGCCACGTATATGTTTAATGAAAAGTAAAACTTTCACTTTCAGTTCTAACTATAGGGAAGGCCATTTTTTTTCTATTTTCGTGTGAATATCTTTATTCGCTTTACAGAATTCATCTACCAACTTTCAACAGACAGACAAACAATGATATTAATTAACGGGACTAAACGCGATTTGATTTATGTAGTACATATATACTACTTACTGCTTGACGTTTCGGCTGCGTTACAGCAACCGTGGTCGCAAGCGGACTGGTGATGCGGGGCGTCGTCTGCTCGGGCGCGGTGAAGAATGTTCTTCCTCTACCCCCAAATTGTCATTTATTATATTGTCACCCACACTTTCACGGCACACAACACTGACAGTATCAGGGTTCATTTTAGACGATGAAAAACGCGGTTGACATCTGCTAATCACTGGATTCCACGCTGAAGCTAATTTAAACCCATCATCCCTGTTGAAATTCTTGTACTTCTTTATTTCAATCGCCTCCCATTTTATCATTATGTTATGCAACATTATCATTAAAGTAATGCAACGCGAAAGTCTAAAATCTCAGACAGACAAACAGACATGACGAAGGGTTCTGATTTTGCCATTGGGCTACGGAACCCCAATAATGTATAAAACAAAAACCACCAAGCCTTCTAAATATTCTGCTCCTTGATTCTAACACATTTCTTTTCTCCAGAAATTCGTCACCGACCTCTCGGCGGCGTCCAAACGGCTGGAACACATCGACGCGGCGGCCGAGGAGCTGGTGCAGGCCAAGCACGGGCAGGCGGGCAAGGCGACCGCGCGCCGCCAGCAGCTGCGCCAGCAGTGGGACCGGTTACTCCGGCTCAAGCACCAGAAGGAGAAGAGCTTGGAGGGGGCGTCCAGGTTAGTGACCCTAGGAATTTTGGGAGTTTCGTTACAATTTTTGGTGTTTTAGGTGTGGATTGACTCTAGAAATGTGTAGATTGTAGAGCAATTAGACCAACGCTGATTTTAACCCTGGAAGTTTGAGGAGTTCCTACGCGGTTTTTTGATATTTTAGTGTGATTTGAGTCTAGGATCGTTCAAGATATTGAGCAATTAGGCCAGCGCTGATTACAACCTTGGAATTTCGTGGAGTTGCATAGGAGTTTCTGGAACTTTCGATCTGTTATGAAATAATAAGTGGCTAGAAGCATGGGCAGGCGGGCAAGGCGACCGCGCGCCGCCAGCAGCTGCGCCAGCAGTGGGACCGGCTGCTGCGGCTGAAGCATCAGAAGGAGAAGAGCTTGGAGGGAGCTTCCAGGTTTGTAACCCTGGGATTTCTAGGAGTTTCGTTGCGATTTTTGCTGATTTAGGTGTAGATTGACTCTAGAAATGTGTAGATGGTAGAGCAATTAGGCTAACGCTGACTTTAACCCTGGAAGTCCGAGGAGTTCCTACGTGATTTTCGGATATTTTTGTGTGATTTAAGTCTGGGATCGTGCAAAATATTAAGCAATTAGGCTAGCGCTGATTGCAACCTTGGAATTTCGAGGAGTTGCATAGTAGTTTCTAGAACATTCGCTCAGGTCTTAAATCGTAAGTGGCTAGAAGCACGGTCAGGCGGGCAAGGCGACCGCGCGCCGCCAGCAGCTGCGCCAGCAGTGGGACCGGCTGCTCCGGCTCAAGCACCAGAAGGAGAAGAGCTTGGAGGGCGCGTCCAGGTAAGATGGCGTAATTTTGGGGTTTTTAAGAGTCGCGTGGTCGTTTTTAGCCTTTTTGTACAGTTTGACGATAGGATTGTTTAGGATAAAGAGCAATCAGGCCAGCGCTGAGCGCTGTGTGACCACCTGCTCAGCATGAAACTCCAGAAGGAGAAGAGCTTGGAGGGAGCTTCAAGGTTAGTTGGGATTTTTAGGAGTTTCGTTGAGATTTTTTGTGATTTAGGTGTGGATTGACTCTAGAAATGTGTACATGGTAGAGCAATTAGGCCAACGCCTATTGTAACCCAGGAATTTTGAAGAGTTCCTACGTGATTTTCGGATATTTTTGTGTGAATTTAGCCTACGATCGCGCAAGACATTAAGCAATTAGGCTAGCGCTGATTGCAACCTTGGAATTTAGAGAAGCTGCATAGTAGTTTCTAGAATATTCGCTCAGGTCTTAAGTCGTAAGTGGCTAGAAGCACGGTCAGGCGGGCAAGGCGACCGCGCGCCGCCAGCAGCTGCGCCAGCAGTGGGACCGGCTACTGAGGCTCAAGCACCAGAAGGAGAAGAGCTTGGAGGAAGCTTCAAGGTAAGATGTCGTAACCCTGGGGATTTGAGAAGTTGAGGGGTCATTTTTGCAGATTTTCGTGCAGTTAGACGATAGGATTTTGTTTAGGATAAAGAGCAATCAGGCCAGCGCTGAGCGCCGTGGGACCGCCTGCTCAGGCTGAAACTCCAGAAGGAGAAGAGCTTGGAAGGAGCTTCCAGGTTTGTAACCCTGGGATTTCTAGGAGTTTCGTTGCGATTTTCGGTGATTTAGGTCTGGATTGACACTAGAAATGTGTAGATTGTAGAGCAATCAGGCTAACGCCGTTTGTAACCCTGCAAGTTTGAGGAGTTCCTACATGATTTACGGATATTTTGGTGTGATTTTAGTCTAGGATCGTGCAGGGTATAGAGCCATTAGGCTAGCGCTGATTGCAACCTTGGAATTTCAAAGAGTTGCATAGTAGTTTCTAGAACATTCGCACAGGTCTTAAATCGTAAGTGGCTAGAACCACGGGCAGGCAGTCAAGGCGACCGCACGCCGCCAGCAGCTGCGCCAGCAGTGGGACCGGTTACTGCGGCTCAAGCACCAGAAGGAGAAGAGCTTGGAGGGGGCGTCCAGGTAAGATTTGTAAGAGTACAAATTGTCAGAACCCTGGGATTATTAGGAGTTGAGAGTTAATTTTTGCAGTTTTTGGTGCAGATTTAGTTTAGGAGTGTGTAGGATATAAAGCAATCAAGCTAGCGCTGCTTATAACCCTGGAATTTTGAGGAGTTCGTTGGTCATTTTTGGATATTCTGGCGTAGTGTGTCACTTTTTTTTTTTTTTTTTTGTCGCAGGGGAAATGCTACCTGATGCATACCCGATGCCGGGGGGCAAACGGGTTATGTGGGGCTCTCCAACTAGGCATACCCACTAAAACCCCTGCGGCGCTCCCTCATCGTCCATAATTGGGAGGAATCACGTTAAGTAGCACGAAGCCTTCTACGCGATCCTCCCTGGACGGAGCCCGCCTACACAAAAAAAATACGATCTTGGGTTTGAACTCGTTCCCCGTGCGTGCGTCGGTATCGAAGAGCACGACAGGCACGATACGCCACACGACCGCTGCGTAGTGTGTCCCTAGGAGTACGTTGAATACAGAGCAATTGGGCCAGCTCTGGTTGTAACTATGGAATATTGAGGAGTTCGTTGCTCATTTTTGGATATTCTGGCGTAGTGTGTTCCTAGGAGTACGTATATCTATAGAATTATGCGGAGTTTGGTGTTTGCCTAAAGAGGCCTTGGTGACGTTTGATGGTAGGAGTGTTTAAAGTTTAACGCAACTAAGCCAGCGCTGGATATCATCTGAAGAAGTTCATTATTTATTATTCTATGCAGTTTATATGGGTTTCTTTTTAGTTTAGGACTGTTAAGAGTATGATCACTAGAAAAGCGACTAGGAGGATAAACTTACATTTGTCTTTCGCAGCGTGGAGCTATTCGGACGCACCTGTGACGAGGCCCTGGACTGGATGGCTGAGAAGGAGCAGCAGCTGGCGGGAGGGGGAGCAGCAGCAGCCGACCTGCGCACAGTGAGAGCCCTGCAGCGGAGGCACGCGCAGCTGGAGCGCGAGCTGGAGCCGCTGCGGGAGAAGGTGCAGACCGTCAACCTGCTGGCTGAGGAGTGAGTATCATCATCATCATCAGCAGCAGCCGACCTGCGCACAGTGAGAGCCCTGCAGCGGAGGCACGCGCAGCTGGAGCGCGAGCTGGAGCCGCTGCGGGAGAAGGTGCAGACCGTCAACCTGCTGGCTGAGGAGTGAGTATCATCATCATCATCAGCAGCAGCCGACCTGCGCACAGTGAGAGCCCTGCAGCGGAGGCACGCGCAGCTGGAGCGCGAGCTGGAGCCGCTGCGGGAGAAGGTGCAGACCGTCAACCTGCTGGCTGAGGAGTGAGTATCATCATCATCATCAGCAGCAGCCGACCTGCGCACAGTGAGAGCCCTGCAGCGGAGGCACGCGCAGCTGGAGCGCGAGCTGGAGCCGCTGCGGGAGAAGGTGCAGACCGTCAACCTGCTGGCTGAGGAGTGAGTATCATCATCATCATCAGCAGCAGCCGACCTGCGCACAGTGAGAGCCCTGCAGCGGAGGCACGCGCAGCTGGAGCGCGAGCTGGAGCCGCTGCGGGAGAAGGTGCAGACCGTCAACCTGCTGGCTGAGGAGTGAGTATCATCATCATCATCAGCAGCAGCCGACCTGCGCACAGTGAGAGCCCTGCAGCGGAGGCACGCGCAGCTGGAGCGCGAGCTGGAGCCGCTGCGGGAGAAGGTGCAGACCGTCAACCTGCTGGCTGAGGAGTGAGTATCATCATCATCATCAGCAGCAGCCGACCTGCGCACAGTGAGAGCCCTGCAGCGGAGGCACGCGCAGCTGGAGCGCGAGCTGGAGCCGCTGCGGGAGAAGGTGCAGACCGTCAACCTGCTGGCTGAGGAGTGAGTATCATCATCATCATCAGCAGCAGCCGACCTGCGCACAGTGAGAGCCCTGCAGCGGAGGCACGCGCAGCTGGAGCGCGAGCTGGAGCCGCTGCGGGAGAAGGTGCAGACCGTCAACCTGCTGGCTGAGGAGTGAGTATCATCATCATCATCAGCAGCAGCCGACCTGCGCACAGTGAGAGCCCTGCAGCGGAGGCACGCGCAGCTGGAGCGCGAGCTGGAGCCGCTGCGGGAGAAGGTGCAGACCGTCAACCTGCTGGCTGAGGAGTGAGTATCATCATCATCATCAGCAGCAGCCGACCTGCGCACAGTGAGAGCCCTGCAGCGGAGGCACGCGCAGCTGGAGCGCGAGCTGGAGCCGCTGCGGGAGAAGGTGCAGACCGTCAACCTGCTGGCTGAGGAGTGAGTATCATCATCATCATCAGCAGCAGCCGACCTGCGCACAGTGAGAGCCCTGCAGCGGAGGCACGCGCAGCTGGAGCGCGAGCTGGAGCCGCTGCGGGAGAAGGTGCAGACCGTCAACCTGCTGGCTGAGGAGTGAGTATCATCATCATCATCAGCAGCAGCCGACCTGCGCACAGTGAGAGCCCTGCAGCGGAGGCACGCGCAGCTGGAGCGCGAGCTGGAGCCGCTGCGGGAGAAGGTGCAGACCGTCAACCTGCTGGCTGAGGAGTGAGTATCATCATCATCATCAGCAGCAGCCGACCTGCGCACAGTGAGAGCCCTGCAGCGGAGGCACGCGCAGCTGGAGCGCGAGCTGGAGCCGCTGCGGGAGAAGGTGCAGACCGTCAACCTGCTGGCTGAGGAGTGAGTATCATCATCATCATCAGCAGCAGCCGACCTGCGCACAGTGAGAGCCCTGCAGCGGAGGCACGCGCAGCTGGAGCGCGAGCTGGAGCCGCTGCGGGAGAAGGTGCAGACCGTCAACCTGCTGGCTGAGGAGTGAGTATCATCATCATCATCAGCAGCAGCCGACCTGCGCACAGTGAGAGCCCTGCAGCGGAGGCACGCGCAGCTGGAGCGCGAGCTGGAGCCGCTGCGGGAGAAGGTGCAGACCGTCAACCTGCTGGCTGAGGAGTGAGTATCATCATCATCATCAGCAGCAGCCGACCTGCGCACAGTGAGAGCCCTGCAGCGGAGGCACGCGCAGCTGGAGCGCGAGCTGGAGCCGCTGCGGGAGAAGGTGCAGACCGTCAACCTGCTGGCTGAGGAGTGAGTATCATCATCATCATCAGCAGCAGCCGACCTGCGCACAGTGAGAGCCCTGCAGCGGAGGCACGCGCAGCTGGAGCGCGAGCTGGAGCCGCTGCGGGAGAAGGTGCAGACCGTCAACCTGCTGGCTGAGGAGTGAGTATCATCATCATCATCAGCAGCAGCCGACCTGCGCACAGTGAGAGCCCTGCAGCGGAGGCACGCGCAGCTGGAGCGCGAGCTGGAGCCGCTGCGGGCGAAGGTGCAGACCGTCAACCTGCTGGCTGAGGAGTGAGTATCATCATCATCATCAGCAGCAGCCGACCTGCGCACAGTGAGAGCCCTGCAGCGGAGGCACGCGCAGCTGGAGCGCGAGCTGGAGCCGCTGCGGGAGAAGGTGCAGACCGTCAACCTGCTGGCTGAGGAGTGAGTATCATCATCATCATCAGCAGCAGCCGACCTGCGCACAGTGAGAGCCCTGCAGCGGAGGCACGCGCAGCTGGAGCGCGAGCTGGAGCCGCTGCGGGAGAAGGTGCAGACCGTCAACCTGCTGGCTGAGGAGTGAGTATCATCATCATCATCAGCAGCAGCCGACCTGCGCACAGTGAGAGCCCTGCAGCGGAGGCACGCGCAGCTGGAGCGCGAGCTGGAGCCGCTGCGGGAGAAGGTGCAGACCGTCAACCTGCTGGCTGAGGAGTGAGTATCATCATCATCATCAGCAGCAGCCGACCTGCGCACAGTGAGAGCCCTGCAGCGGAGGCACGCGCAGCTGGAGCGCGAGCTGGAGCCGCTGCGGGAGAAGGTGCAGACCGTCAACCTGCTGGCTGAGGAGTGAGTATCATCATCATCATCAGCAGCAGCCGACCTGCGCACAGTGAGAGCCCTGCAGCGGAGGCACGCGCAGCTGGAGCGCGAGCTGGAGCCGCTGCGGGAGAAGGTGCAGACCGTCAACCTGCTGGCTGAGGAGTGAGTATCATCATCATCATCATAATCATCATCATAATCATCATCGTCATCAGCTTCTGGAGTCAGCTGTTGGGCTCTAGGCTCCCCCAGGCAGGGAGTTATGTCCTGAGAGACAAAGTATATATCAATATCTGCTGGCAGAAGTAACTTGCTTATGTAGATGACAGAAGATACATATAATGAAAAGTGGTAAAATTATTTATGGTATTTTTTATTCATTGAATTGAATAGAACACATCCGTAGTTCGTGTATTAGAATGCTCGTTTTTTATATATAAAAAAAAAATACAAAAATAATCGCAATAAATATTTATATCAGTTTCTCTTTCATGCAGCCTCCTAATGTGGTATTCGAGACATAGGTACAGACATTTGTGTAACCCTTTCCTATAGTCTTCCTTGTGTACTTGTCTACTTATACCCGGACATATTTTTAAGCTAGTGTGTTTAATAGTTGCGACACGCTTTGATGGAAGTTTTGACGTTGGTCATGTTTGACGATGCGTATGATCCGTATTAAATGATAACGATTGAAGAAAATAATTGCAGTATTTTATTGGCGATATTGCTGTGCAGAGTTTGAATGCTAAATGCAAAACAAAGCATGTCAAAAGCCGTCATAGTGAGCCGCTACTATAGTTAATGTTATTACAACAAGGGTTTTCGCAAATGAAAAATCCGCTAGATGGCAGTAGGTAGGCGTAGGGTCTAACTGGTATGTGATTGGTGAATTTTGACACATCTGTCAACGTCATGTCAAAATTCACCAATGAGATAACAGTTAGACCTCACGCCTACGTATTGCCATCTAGCGGATTTTTCATTTGCGACTACCCCCATTTACGCAATTTAACGATTGCGATTTTCTTATATCACCGTTGTGTAAATACCTCCTGCTACTAGGACATTAATTAATTCTTCAACATTTCTTATCCAGCGTGAAGAACCAGTACCCAACGGAGCGAGGCAACGTGGAAGGACGACAGCAGGAGATCAGGGCGATGTGGCAGCGCTGCCAGGCGCAGGCGGCGGAGCGCCGGTCGCGGCTGGAGAGCGCGGTCGGACACCAGATCTTCGGCAACAGCAGCAAGATGCTGCAGGACTGGCTCCAGGTGCGTAGCGTGTAGCGTGCAGCGTGCAGCGTGTAGCGTGCAGCGTGCAGCGTGTAGCGTGTAGCGTGTAGCGGCAGCAACAGATCAGATGTGGCAGCGCTGACAGGAAAAGAAACATTACCCCATCAAAAAACATTCTTACAGGAAACCATCTACGTGTGTGCATAGATTTATTTCATCTAGTCCTAATAGTATGTCGGTTGTCGAACAATTTCTTTGGGGACCCTTATCACCTTAAGGCTGTCAAGTATTACTTCGATAGACTAGCTAGCGGGTCACCTTTGACACCAGAGGTATCTCCGATGCGTAGCCGGCCCTTAAGACCCCATACCCTCCCCAACTGAGCTCTGGCAACCTAACTCACCAGCAGAAACATAGCAAAACAGTTACGAAGTGCTACTTCACTGTGGCCTTCTTAAAGGTGGAGGTATTTCCCCAGAGCTCTACCTCTCTTAACTCGGTAACCCGCAATAACATCAATCTTCTCAATCAGGGAGTACACGACCAGCTGTCTCAAGAGGCGGCCGCGAAGGACGTGGCGACAGCCGAGGACCTGCACAAGAGACACCAGGAGTTGCTGGATGACATCAAGGCGCATGATGATGAGTGAGTCACCTTTGCATTGTTGCATCATTGTTATAATTAAAATTCTTCAATTAATTAATTAATTAAATTAATATTACACAACATCACATACATTGATCTGACCCCGTGTTAAGTAGCTTAAGCACTTGTGTTACAGACATCAGAATCAACAGTGGTATTACAAATATACTTAAATAGATACATATAACACCCAGACCAGGACAAACAGACATGTTCATGCACACAAATGCTTGTCCTGTGCGGGGATCGAACCCGCGACCTCTTGCGTAATAGGCAACATCTTGACCATTACACCAAGGGGTTCGTCACTATTTTTTATAATTATTTTTATCGTTTTTACTAACAAACTATTGTAGCGGCTTTCGCTGTGGACAAAGTAGACACTAATTCACATAAATTATTTCATTCCTTCTCTCAGTCATCCGATTGAATTGAATTTATGTGAGAGTATTAAAGAGCACCTGTCTTTAATACTCTCACATAAATTCAATAGTTTATTCAATTATATTAGCCATTCAGTGATTCCGTAATTGAATTGTTCATTCACTCATACAATTATTTGTTAAGCTCAATATCCTTTCATTTAATAATTATTTTAATCTATTATTTATATAGGGTGTAACAAAATATACTGCAAATATTTTAAGGGCGAATTCTTTAGTGGCAATGTAATCAATATCAGATATTAAAAAGTCAAAATTAAGACCTAAAAATTTTGCATTTTCTGCATTGGCCAATTTGCTCTTTTCGTCCTGTAAGCTTCGCCCCCTCTCCACCACTTTGCTTTTGGGGCAGGACAAGTGTAGTAACTGTATTACACTGATAAGACACGACCAGCTGTCTTGCATATGACAAATTTTGTACTTTTCCCAATTATTCACTCAATTTATTCTGTTGATTATCTCGGAAACTAGCGTATTAACAAAAAAAATTTACTAGACAAAGGACATGGCCAATTCCTGCCTAGTGAAGTAGTGATGGCCACGAATGGCACAAAAGCACAAAATATATTAAATTAAAATATGAATTTTCATATATTTTACAATCTTGTAGAACTTGTCAGTATTTAAAAGAAATTAATTAGTAATTTAACTTCCGCTATACACTGCTTTTGAGAAAATGCGTTCCTTTCAACGTAAATAGGTACGGATAGTCTGCTCTTGTCCTCCATAGACACAATATAATATTGTATGAAAAACAGTGACATACAATAAAATATAGCTTCAAATATAAAAAATATTTGAAATTGTATCATTTAACGTATTATTTATCACCAACAAACTATTTTAAACATAGTATTTTATTATTTTTCCCAAAATGAATATAACTTTAAGCAGAAAGGAATGAATATTATTGTCATTATTTCGACAGTTATTGTCAAATATTTAAATCCGTTGCCATGGAAATAATGAACAATGCGTGACAGAGTAAGCGTTAGCAAAATTACGATAAGAGAAAAAGAGACAACAGTTTTTTCACGGTACACCGTTGAGTAACCTTAGTAACCAATGTATCATGTCATCAATCAAAACAATGCTACAGTAAGGGATTGAAATGTTTTTTGCAATCTTTGTGTGTCTGTATAATTATAACCTCAAGTTCTTGGACTTTAGTTGTTAATGATATTGAATGTTCTGATAGTAACGAGTCTAATGCAGTACGACATGTTTGTGGGAAATGAATTTGGTGTCTAGGCAAACGTTCCATAGAATGTTGGCCATGTCTTTTATTACATTTCCACTAAACAACTCGCCCTTAAAATATTTGCAGTATATTTTGTTACACCTTATATATGAATATCTATTCAATAACTTTTCACTCCAATAATCCTTTCATTCTTTCATATTTTTTTTATAATAGCTCCTCTCTGCCTGATGGTAAACAAAAGAGGAGCCCTAACTGCCAAACGGATGTGGTACCAAGATGATATCTTATCCGTTGGCACTTATCCGTTGGCATCATTTGAAATATCAGCTGCTAACTCACCGACTCATTCATCAATCAATCAATCCCCCCTCAGGTTCGAGGAGGTCATCGGGCTGGGCAAGCAGCTCGTGGGCAACAACCCAGCGCTGGGCGACGTGGCAGACAAGATCGCGCTGCTGCAGGAGGAGCAAGCTGCCGTTAAGAAGAGTATGTCATCTTTTTATACTATGAATCCGTCCTGTTCTTTATGTATGAAACGTAACTATTGGTCCGCCAAATACGTTCATATTTTCTATTTTATTTATTAATTTTAGGGAAACAAACAATTATTACATAAAATAAGATTACAAAAAAAATTACAAATAAATCAGCAAAGTTTCCACAAATAAAATAAATATATCTATTAATCAAGATCTCACAAATAAGTAGGCGATCTCTGTCAAAAAGCGTCCAATTATGGACAAAGGCCTCCCCCAGGGTCTCCAACCTGTTGGGACATGTCCTGGGCTATCCGCTTGCAATGGATGCCCGCGATTCGATTCTTATTAGATCATTGATCAACTTGGTGGTATATCGCCCCATTAACAATAAAATTTGAAATTATAGAGTTTTTGCACCCTGTTATACTTTGCTTTCTTTCAATCTATCAATCAGCCTATTGCCGTCCACTGCTGAACGTAGGCCTCCCCCAAAGTGCGCCAGCCATCCCGGTCCTGTGCGATCCGCATCCAATCCAATCCATTTCATCCATCCAATTGCTTTATTACATAAAAGCTATAAGGATATGTCGGTTAATGTAAACAACGTGTAAACTTCCTTTTACAGAGTGGGAGGAGAAAGACGCATACCTAAAGGAGTTGGTTCAGCTGGCGAGCTTCAACCGCGAAGCCGATCAGATCGACGCGTCCAGCGGCGCGCATGAGGCGTACCTCGAGTACGACCAGTGCGGGGTGAGTACACACACACACATACACTACACATAACGTGTGTATATGTGCATTGTTTTTCTTTCATTTAATATATGATATGAAATTTGTTAAAAAAGTCAAAGCCAGCATTTATTTTGCAACTTGATGTACCAACACTGAAATTCTTTTGTACGTCAAATATTGTTTACCGTACTAGTGAAAAATAGTGTGATTTCATCCTTATAATTGACTCTAACGATCGATGCAATGAAAGTGTAGCTTGCAACTTTTACTGGTTTTAGTCGGTTCGATTACCGGGTGCGGCAGGTAAATTTTCAAAAACCGTCTCATTTCATTTCTTTCAAAAATAAAAGAATGTTTCCTTTGAGTAAAACTTTTATCTAAAGTATTATTAAGGGTACTCCGCCTCCAGGGGGCATTACAACCACCCTGTTAACATAGGATGGAGAAATCACACTGGAATTTCATTGAAAATAAAACGTGTTGGAATGTGTCTCCCTTTTTTCATACCTAATAACCTCTTTCTCTCTTCCCCAGTCGTCAGTGGACGAGGCGGAAGCCCTGCTGAAGCGTCACGAGGAGCTGGAGGCCCGCGTGCGCGCGCAGGACGAGCGCCTCGCCGCGCTGCGGGCGCGCGCGCACGCGCACCAGCAGGCCAATCACCATGCTTCTGAACAGTGAGTTGAGATGTTCATTCAGTCATTCATTCGGTCTTTCGTTCATTCACTCATTCATTTAGGCGCGCGCCCATACGCGCCAGCAGGCACACCACCACGCCGCCGAGCAGTGAATGAACCGTTCAGTAATAAGAGTGTTTGCCAATGAAAAATCCGCTAGATGGCAGTAGGTAGGCGTAGGGTCTAATTGGTACGTGATTGGTGATATTTGACATATCTGTCAATGTCATGACAAAATCTACCAATCCACGCCAACGTATTGCCTATCTAGCGGATTTTTCAATCGCAAACACCCCCATTCGTTCAGTTAATCATTCATTCGGTCTTTCGTCATTCAGTTAAGTAGTTAGTGACAAGCCAAGCATCACGCCTCTGAACAGTGAGTGAACCATTATGTAATTCGTTCAGTTGGTCATTCATTCGGTCTTTTGTTCATTCGTTCAGTCTAGCAGTTCGTTCGTAGTTCGTTCATTTGTAATTCAGCTCGTTCAGTCATTCAGCTTACAACTGATCGATTCGTTGTACTTTCTTATGTCTCTTACCGGACTGGCAACATTGAGGTGGAATAAGAGAAGCAAGATGCCGAGTGGTTTAAGAGGTCAGGTGTCATTGCTGTGTCATGGTTTAAGCAAGTTAAGGAGTGAATGCTGCGTTTCAGTACGTGTCTAAGTAAGCGAAGCGAAATATCACCGGGCCCAGGATCTATGTAGCTATTAGAGAGGCCTATACCCAGTAGTAGTCTGTGCCAGACTGATGTGGTCAGTGGACGAGGCGGAAGCCCTGCTGAAGCGGCACGAGGAGCTGGAGGCCCGCGTGCGCGCGCAGGACGAGCGCCTCGCCGCGCTGCGGGCGCGCGCGCACTCGCACCAGCAGGCCAATCACCATGCTTCTGAACAGTGAGTCGTTCATTCAATCATTCGTTCAGTTAGTCATTCATTCAGTAGAGTAGTTAGTGACAGGCCAAGCACCACGCCGCCGAACAGTGAGTCGAGTTGGTAATTTAGTCATTCATTCGGTCTTTCGTTTATTCGTTCGTTCATTCACTCATTCATTTAGGCGCGCGCCCATACGCGCCAGCAGGCGCACCACCACGCCGCCGACCAGTAAGTCGTTCAGTCATTCATTCAGTCGAGTAGTTGGTGACAGACCAAGCACCACGCCGCTGAACAGTGAGTGAAGTTGTTAATTCAATCTTTCATTCGGTCTTTCGTTCATGCGTTCATTCATGTACTTAAGCAGTGCTCGGTGAGAAGAGCAGATCATTCCTTTGTTTTCCTCAGGTGTATTTACAAGCTGAACAAAGCTCGCCTGATTAGAAAGCTCAAGCAATAGTAAGATAGTCAAATCTGGAGTAAACGATGGGGGACGTCTTGATGGGTAAAACCTAGATGCAGTGTCTAAGTCGATAAGCTAGATGTGAGGCGCCCTCAGGTTGGATGGACTGAGGATCTGGAGCAAGATTCCGAGTGGTTTTTTTTACTAATTAGTCATTTAGTTATGTAAAAATTGACTTGCTTGAACTTTAATTATTTCGCATCCCGTGTTACTCCCCTAGAATCACCGTTTCACCCCTCCAGGGGGTAATTAACCCCAGCTTAGGAACCACTGATGATGACTGATCTAACCCCACTGTTTCCTCCCAGCATTCAAGCCCGCTGCGCGGCGGTGGTGTCGCGCCGCGACGCCGTGCGGCAGGCGGCCGCGCAGAGGCGACGCGCTTTGCTCGCTAGCTTGGCGCACCAGCAGGTATTTATTTTATTATTTATTTACTTTTATTTGGAAAACCCACAGCAAATAATACAAGAAAAACTTAACTATTATTATAACTACTAAGCCCTTCACAGGCATTGGCTTAAGGTCATTAAGATGCAAATAGACTTAGAAGCTATCACAAAATATAAGTAATAATTTACATATTATAAGGGTACATGTCATGGGACAATATAGGTTAATAAAAAAAAAGGGTACATGTTTATGTAAACAACATAATTTTTTATTGTTTGAAATTATATAAAACGTTCAATTTTAACAATTTTCTAATGGCTTGTCATGAGCCTTCCTGAAGGTTTCTTCATAACGCACCTAGAATCATGGCTAGGAATCGAATAAATGATTAATTTCAGTACCTTATAAATGTGCTGTGTCTATTAAATCAATCAATAAACTACTCGTATTTTATCACCAACCTATAGGGTCAGTACCTACCATACCTGTATAAAAATTTAAAACTTTTTCAGTTCATAGCAGCAGCAGAAGAACTACAGACATGGATTCAGGACAAAACGAGAACTGCCAAGGACCAAAGCTACAGGTGTGTATCTTTCTCATAACATATTTTTATTATAGACATTATAAATTAGGTACTAGCTGTCTGCCGCGGTTTCACCTGTGCGTAATTTCTTTTTTCAAATATCCTCCCCCCTAAATGTTGATATTCATATGGATCTTCCCAGAATTTCTGATGGAAATTCCGTCTGGCCATCAATATTACAAATAAAAAAATATTATAACCTCATAGCTAAAGAAGATATGTATCTATTTAAGTTTATTTGTAATACCACTGTTGATTCTGATGTCTGTAACACAAGTGCTTAAGCTATTTAAATCGGAGTCAGATCAATGTATGTGATGTTGTGAAAAAAATATTTATAAGCGTGTGCGCATTGGACTTTTGCGACTTCGGACATCCAATGTCGTTGATGTTTTGGCAACGTCACGCGTGCAGTGATGGTTTAAATTGTGCTAAAGTAAATAACCTTTTATTTAAGAAATACCGAGATTTTTCTCCTCTTTAAAATTTATCTCGGGGTTTGAGGCATATCTACTTTATTTCTTGTTAACGTTCGCTGTGTGTGAAATCAGTGTAAGTTCATAAATAACTCTCCCTCCGACTTCTGGTCATGACTTAAAAGACGGTGGCGTTTACCCCGTAAGGTGACAGACATTGATAAGCTGGTACTTTACTTAACTTTTACTTGTTCAGGGACCTGGCAAACCTGGAGCGCAAGCTGCAGAAGCACGAAGCGTTCGAGAGAGAGCTGCAAGCCAACGAGAAACAGCTCAGAAACGTCGAGAGCGTGAGTATTACTACATTCATTAGTACTGGCTGTGCTGTGCAGTTGCTAAAGTTAAGCTACGTTCGCAGCGACAATTCATAGGATGGGTGACCGAAAATGTTCATATTGACCTCCTCAGTGCTTTAGAAAGCACGTTAAGCCGTTGGTCCTGCGCCTGATATCTCTACGGTCGTGTCAGATTGCTGAAGAGCACCTGTGCTTGCGCACTCATTTGTGGACTATAATATATCCTGTGTATTGGCTGATGGCCGAAAACGGCTAGAGGGGGGTATTATTATTAAGGGATAGCCTTCTGCCAGGGTCTTCAGTTAATCTTGATGTTGTCTAGGATAAAAGCAGCGTTTGTTCATCAGCGATAAAGTAGGACTCTGACGGTTCTATCCAATCATTTTAACAAAAAATCATGTTAGTTTTTTTTTATTAGCACGGTACATTGGCTTCTCTCTGCCTGTTGGTAAACAAAGGAGGAGCCCAAACTGCCATGAAAACGGATCTGGTACCATAATGGTATCCTATCAGTTGGCATCGCCATAACGACCCGAAGATAATTCTTCACGCTTCTCTTTTAAATCTTTTTATTTACATTCCTACTCACACATTATCCCTAATAAACATAGGTTACTTTTGAAAAACATCATTGACGAAGCCGCTGCGACCGTTAGTTATAGTAATTTAACCTTTCAAACAGACTGTGTGTTTTTTGTAAGACTTTGTAGACCGTAGCGTCTTCATTTCTCCGTACCGACTGTTTGTATCTGTGTGTCGATCAATAAATTTTTCCATCTTTTAAACTCTCTTTCTCTCCACAGATCGGGCAGTCCCTCCAGAAGTCAGACGCAGGTCGTGCGTCCATCGTATCCGAGCGACTCGAGGACCTGCGTGACTCGTGGGCGGAGCTCGTCGCCGCGTCCAGGGACAAAGGCAGCAAGCTCCGCCAGGCGGCGCTGCAGAGGAAGCACAGACGGTAAGCGCATTGTGTAGTCTCATTTTATGTGATAGGGAGACGAACTAGCGGGTCACTTGATGGTAAGTGATCACCGCTGCCCGTGGACATCACAACCGCAGAAGAGTCGCAGATGCGCTGCCCGCCTTTAAGAGAGGTAGAGTTCTGTGGAAATTCCACTCGAATGAGCCGCTCGTCTGGGGAAGTACCTCCACCTTACAGAAGACCGCAGTGATGTAGCACTTCGTAACTGTTGTGCTATGTTTCTGCTGGTGAGTAAGGTTGCCAGAGCTCAGTTGGGGAGGGTATGGGGTTAAGGCCGGCAACACATCAACGATACCTCTGGTGTCGCGGATGTCCATGGGCGGCGGTGAATGCTTACCATCAGGCGACCCGCTAGATCGTTTGCCGCCTCTGACATTAAAAAAAAAATTGTTAACGGGACTAAACGCGATTTTAATTATGTAGTATATCTATATATATACTACTTACTGCTTGACGTTTCGGCTGCGTTACAGCAACCGTGGTCGCAAGCGGACTGGTGATGCGGGATTTTATGTGATAGGGAGACAAATGAACAAGCGTGTCACCTGATGGTAAGTGACCACCGCTGCCCATGAACATCAACTACCGCAGAAGAGTCGCAGATGCGTTGCCTGCCCTTAAAAACCCCAAGCTCCTCCCCAACTGAGCTCTGGCGACGATACTGACCAGCAGAAACATAGCACAACAGTTACGAAGTGCGACTTTTACTGTAACGTGAAGGTACTTTCTCAGACGAGCAGCTCATTTGAGTGTCATCATCATCAGTCAGGGAAACCAGACAGATTGTATCATGGTTACACATTCAGATCTAATTGAACTAAAGTCAGAAACTATCTGAATGTGGGGGGTGTAAGGTGGTATTTTGCACCTTCCTTATTCCTTGTTATTTATCAGCAATATATACTGTAAATTACGACTGACCAAACATTCAATCAATCAATAAAATAATGTACAAGAATGTAATAATATAGTATTAACATTAACAAGGTTTAAGGATCATTATGGGTCCTGTAGGGCACAGCAACTAGAACAAGATCTTTGTAAAGCTAAACTCCGCAATGGTATCCTGGATGCCATAGCCAATCGTGGGGACTGTCCACTTATTGGGACGTTAATACACAGACTCAAGTCTGTAACAACATTATTTTCTTTTTAAGTTGTATTTACTAACATAGAATTACGCTCTTGTTACTAACACTTTGGATCATGTTGTCTGAAATAAATGTCTTTATTATTATTATTTGTAGGTACTCTTGGAGATCTCGGGTCCACAGGGACCCGGTCCTTTGAAGCATGCGTGGGGCCAAAGCCATTATTATTATTATTAAACCCTATGTAACCCCCTTCTCTGTAGGGCTGTGGAGGACGCCAAGGCTCGGCTGGTGGACCTGGAGCGCGCGCTGAAGAGCGAGGAGGTGGGCACCGACCTCAGGAGCTGCAAGCGACTGCTTAACCAACACCAGGTGAGATTCAGACAGATTTGCACTAAAGGAGATGGCTCAACATCCATCCAGAAAAGAAACATCTTCGACAGAATCTTATATCCGTTTTGATAAGGGTTTAGTCGTACATTTAATATATGTATATCCTGATCTCTCTACGGTCGTGTCAGATTGCTGTTCCACCGAATTATGATAGTGAGGGAATAGAGAATGCACCTGTACTTGCGCACTCACTTGTGCACTATAACATATCCTGCGTACCTGGCTGATCGTAAGGTCGGTCACCATGGCCGAATACGGCCGGAGCGTATTATATATATGTATATAGATTTTTCTCAACTACTGGGGATGGCCCCAGCAGATAGGGATTAGCAGATGGCTGCTAATCGAATAAAACTTTTCCGAGACATTTGGTTACTTATAATTCCAATATTTTTATTCATGCCAAGCGATTCTTTTTCATGTTTGGATCAAAATACTCTATGGAACCATTTATGGTTTCACTACTCACGATTTCAACGCGGGTGAAGTCGCGGGCGGAAAGCTAATTATCACTTCTTCTTCTTAGCCATTTTCAACCATTAGATTTCACTAATTATCACTAATCCAAACTTTTTCTCCCAGGCACTAGAACAAGAACTGACCCAATGGGAGGCCAAAGCGGCCGCCCTCGCCGCCCAGGGCGAAGACCTGGTCTCCGACGGGCACTTCGACGCGGCCGCCATCCAGCGCGACTCAGCGGCTTTGACCGCAGCGCTGCAGCAGCTGCAGGCGCCCGCGCAGGCGAGGAGACAAGCGCTGCAGACTAGTTTACAGTAAGTAAAAGTAGCTTTATCGTTAGTCTAGCTTACGGTACAGTAAAGGTTAGTATGAGTAATACGGTAAGTTATATCGGCGCATGGGAGAACCTAGGAGCTGTTCAGACTGGTGAAAAGGACACCGCAGTCCAGTGGGTAGTGAATCTGTTTTTGTTGTGAGTCCCACGCATGTTTGCTAAACTAGCTGCTATGGCAAAAAACTTCATTAAGTGAGTAGGAGGACGTCTTGAGCCTCACATACGGCTGGCGGTTTAGCTAGCTTGTAGTTACGCGCAAATGCGTTGTGTCATCAGTATGTTCTGTGTTAGGTGAATATGTCATTGCAATGAGGGTTTTCGCAAATGAAAAATCCGCTAGATAGCAGTAGGTAGGCTTAGGGTCGAACTGGTGTGTGATTGACATAGCAACTAACCAACCACCAATGACATAGCAGTTAGACCTCACGCCTACCTACTGCCATCTACCCTCATTGGTGCTCCTAAACTTATCCTACCCCTCTTTCCCAGACTGCACAAGTTCGCCGCAGAAGTGTCAGCGGAGCTCGACTGGGTCCGCTCCCGTTATACTTCACGCCTACGTATTGCCATCTAGCGTATTTTCCAACCAAGAACGCCCCCATTGGTGCTGTTAAACTTATCAACTATCTCCTCTTTGTCCAGACTGCACAAGTTCGCCGCAGAAGTATCAGCGGAGCTCGACTGGGTCCGGTCCCGGGCCGCCGCTGCTAGTTCAGACGCGCTGCCGGGCGACCTGCACGCGGCGCAGTCGGCGCTGAAGAAGCACGGCAAGCTGGCCGCAGAGCTGAGGGGGCGAAGGCCTGCCGTCCAGCGCTGTCTGCAGCAGGCAAAGGAGATGAGCGAGGATCACCCGCACACGGACAAGGTCAGAGAAGTAACTTAAGAGAAGTAGAGAAATCAGATTTTAGGGTTGGCAAGATATTTTACGAGTTGGACCACGGAACTTTCAAAAGGTGCTGTGGTCCAACTATTTTTAAAGTTGGACTACTGCCCCTAGTAGAGGCCCGTGGTCCAACTAGTTGGACTGAACAGTTAGACCACTGCTCCGCACCGGAGCTTAGAGGAGCTTGCACTCGAATGACACGCTCGTCTGAGGAAGTACCTCCACATTACAGAAGACTACAGTGAAGTAGCACATCGTAACTGTTATGCTATGTTTCTGCTAGTGAGTATAGTATAGTGAGCTCAGTTGGGGGGGGGGGGGGGTATGCTTGTGCGGTTGTTGATGTCCATGGGCAGAAGTGATCACTTGCCATCAGGTGAACCTCTTGTTCGTTTGCCCCCTATAACAATAAAAAAAAAACTACGACGACGAGCTGTTTGGTGTAATGGTCGAGAAGTCGGCAACTACACCAAAGGTCGCGGGTTCGATCCCCGCACGGTACAAACATTTGTGTGCATGAACATGTCTGTTTGTATCGGTCTGGATGTTTCTATGTATAACATGTATGTATTTACAAAAAAGAAAGTATATAAGTAATGTTTATCCGTTGTCTGGCACCCATAGCACAAGCCAATGCTTAGTTTCGGGCTAGATGGCGCTGTGTGAATAATGTCTAGAGAGACCTTTTTATTAAAATTCCCAACGAGTCAAACAAACCCCAATGATGGGAAAATAATCTCTCCAACCTGTCATACATGTCAATATTTTTGTGTGTGAGAAAATGCTACTTTTTAGTGCACCACAGAGAGTTATTTAATCTTAATATGTATAACGGGGGGTCTGGCCCAGCGGCGTTTTTAGAAAGAGTGACGCCAGCGTCGCTGACGTCACTATCTCTCTCACTAGGCTCGCTCATGCTAAATAATGAGAACAACAATTGGAACACACGTTTTATTTAATTTAATAACTAAACCTAATAATTAATTAATTAAATAATAATTAATAATCAAAGTAATTACTCACAGGGCTTACACTCCACACTTGCACAAATTTAAGACTTGCCTCTAGCACAGCTCCAGCAAGAATGCCTCCGCGCTCCGCCAAAATCACTAACTCAAAAACACTATTCAACAAGGAAGCTGGCGGCAGCACTGTCGCTGGTTACAAACATTATTTTTTAATTGGAATAGCTTTTCTAATAGATTTTTGACAATAACCAAATATTATTCTAAATTCATTAAACATTTTTAGAAGTTGTTTTTAGCCTTCCTTTTATTTTTATTACGTTCCCATTCGAAACATCCGGTAACGCTCTCAATAATGGCGCCGGATGTTGCGACTGGCAAACATCATTTTTAATTTAAATTGTAAATCAGAAATACGAATTTTTACAATAACCAAATCAGACTGTAAATTCATTAATTATTTTTAGAAGTCATTTTTAGCAATTATTAAATTTTTAACAAGTTTCCATTCGAAACATCCGGTAATGCACTAAATAGTGGCGCCGGATGTTGCGACTGGTAAACAGCATGTTCAATTTAGTTTAACAAAACGGAAATTCATAAAATAAACTCACTTAAAATAATGAAACAATGTCGAATTCAAGGTAATTGAATGGACTAATCTTACTATAAATTATGAAAACTAATTAATACTAATTAAATTAATAATTTAAGGCTTCTTGCGTCGACATGTATTTTATTTTACAATGAAAAGTAAAAGATTGGCGGTGCTAGTGTGCAAACTGCACGCCCATAACAGGTTTTTAGATCACCGTTTCTCCCTACTCACAGAACCCTCTCTTCCACAGATAACCTCCCTCTGCGCAGCCCTGGAGCAGGAGTACTCACAAGTCTCTGCGGCAGCGGAGGCCCGCGGAGCCCGGCTGGAGGCGGCGGCGAAGGCGCAGCAGTTCGTGCACGACGCCGCTGAGCTGGAGGCCTGGGTCGGCGACAAGGCGGCCGCGCTGGCGGACGCGGACGTCGGCCGGGACCGGCATCGCGCTACGCAGCTGCTCACGCGGCATAAGGTCAGTCATCTCAAACTCAAAAACTCGTGCTCAAAATATAACTTTTTGAAATAGGCTTCACGGAAGCACTTTGCAATCGTCAAAAATGCTCCAAAAAATTTCTCGACCGCCGATTTGGAAGGCAGTTACTGGCGAGAAGAATCGGCAAGGAACTCGACAGTTGTGTTGAAAATAATGTGTTAGCAACCCAATAAGTAAAACTGTATAAACATTTTATCATCAGATTTATTCAATTTACAACACTATTTTACTGCAAAGACATCAACGATTATATTATTTATTGTTTAAACAGACTTGACAGCATCATAATTTTACATCGTAACAATTACATAGTAATTTGAATAACAATGGGTAACAAGGTTATAACTACACTCAATTACATTACAGTAAGTAATATACTTAGCTTCTAATCACGACGAGCACCAAACAAGAACTGGCTATTTTCTGCCATGCTTCCCCTTTTTATACCTTTCGAGTGGAGGGGCAATGTCTACAACTTCACACCAGTATGAGTACATTTTATGTCTTCTTAAGGTTTATTTGTAAAATAAGTTAATTAAAAGGTAACCAAAATTAATTACAATTAAAATCATGATTTCTGAAAATACATTTTGATTGCTGGAAATTATATTTTGTATGTTAAGAATAACAAAACGGAACCGGAAGCAGTTAGTGCTTTCTGTTGTTTCCATAATTCATCAATTAATTACATTAACACTTAAAATAATACAATATCGTTTTTAATATTAAAATATCAAATAGAATCAATGAAATTATTAAAACATTTCGTAAATGTTATTACTTGTATTAAAAGGACATGGCCAATTCCTGCCTAGTGAAGTAGTGATGGCCACGAATGGCACAAAAGCACAAAATATATTAAATTAAAATATGAATTTTCATATATTTTACAATCTTGTAGAACTTGTCAGTATTTAAAAGAAATTAATTAGTAATTTAACTTCCGCTATACACTGCTTTTGAGAAAATGCGTTCCTTTCAACTTAAATACGGATAGTCTGCTCTTGTCCTCCATAGACACAATATAATATTGTATGAAAAACAGTGACATACTTCAAATATAAAAAAATATTTGAATTTGTATCATTTAACGTATTTTTATCACCAACAAACTATTTTAAACATAGTATTTTATTATTTTTCCCAAAATGAATATTACTTTAAGCAGAAAGGAATGAATATTATTGTCATTATTTCGACAGTTATTGTCAAATATTTAAATCCGTTGCCATGGAAATAATATACAATGCGTGACAGAGTAAGCGTTAGCAAAATTACGATAAGAGAAAAAGAGACAACAGTTTTTTCACGGTACACCGTTGAGTAACCTTAGTAACCAATGTATCATGTCATCAATCAAAACAATGCTACAGTAAGGGATTGAAATGTTTTTTGCAATCTTTGTGTGTCTGTATAATTATAACCTCAAGTTCTTGGACTTTATTTGTTAATGATATTGAATGTTCTGATAGTAACGAGTCTAATGCAGTACGACATGTTTGTGGGAAATGAATTTGGTGTCTAGGCAAACGTTCCATAGAATGTTGGCCATGTCTTTTTATAAAGAGGAACAGGAAGTCGTTCTCGTTTTGTTTTTCCCATATAATTTATGTTATTTAGAAATTAACCATTTAAAAAGTATTACAATAATAATGATAATTTTCATCATAAAATCTTAAATAAAACAAGTAATTATTAACGATATATCAAACATTTGAATACATATGTCCAACAGTTGCTCATAATCTCAGAATACAGAATAAACCAGAAAGAGCTTTCAATCAAATTTCTATGGAGCGCGTTGTGTCCAAAACGTCTTTCCCCCCTTGCGTCACCCACCCGCGTAGTGATACCAGCGCTCGATGAAGTTACAGTTTTTAAGAAAAATATTAAGTTCATGTACCTCGGTGCTGCTACAGCTACAGTAATTTGAGAAAAACGTTTGAACAATAATGTTTTTTCAAACAATTATTTCAAAAGTAACTAGGCTTGACCATCCAGTTTGTATAAATGCATCTAATTATTAAATTTATTTTGAAACTTTGTTTGTTTGGATGTTTGTCTGTCAATTACGCTGAAACCACTGGACGGATTTTAATGAAATTGAAATTGTGTACAGGTGGGGTATGGGGTGACTTGGGTGATAAGCTACTTTTTATCCCGATTAAAATGCTCCCATAGGATAAACCAAAATCCACGCGAATGAAGTAAAAGTATATTGGAAAAAAAATGAGAAAGTTTTTAAAGTATATTTCGTTTGAATATATTTAGCAACAATATAATATGATACGCCTACATATATAAAATATGCTATACATCAGTCGAAAGTGGATAAATAAAAAGCACATGTTCAGAATTATTTAAAAATAAAATGTGACAGAAAAACCAAATCTAAAACCTTTTTTTTCCACATATGATATTATGTTGTGACAACACTTACAAATGGTATGTGTTTTTTTAGGCAAATATACTTAATTCAAGAAAATTTATTGAAATAAGTCCTGTAAAAATTTGGGTAATTTGTGGCAACACGCACAAAAGGTACACATAATTTTCATGACAGTTAAATTACGAAAAATAAAATTCAATATTTTAATAGAATGGACTGCAAATGTGATAATTACAGATGAACCGTAATCCCAATATTTTTTTTCGTAAACCCGGTAGCACTTTTGCAAGTGGGAACGACAGAGGACGGCATAATTATTAAAAAACTAACAACTGCAATCAGATGTCAACAGTGCGGGCGTCGGCCATTGACTAACTGACAATTTAGTCGACCACACCTATTAGGTGTACTGCGAACATCTTCAGACATGAGCGCGTTGACGGTTTCTGGTTTATTCTGTATTCTGAGCTCATAATAAGTTTTATTTTCAAATGCCATAGGCACCGTGCAGAAACTATAGAGGGCGCTAAAATCCCGATTTTTTCTGTGGTTTGACAGTAAAATTTGACATTTATTTAGCTTGAATGGTTCGAATATGAGTCACTAGATGGCAGAATAAGGCACCTTGTTTTTCCGTGGTTTGACAGTAGAATTACCGACATTGAGATTAAAAGTTTGAATTTGAGTCACGAGATGGCAGAGTCATCGCTACGCACGGTGCCTATAATAAGTTTTATATACAATGGTTTTCATATGTCAGTATAAAAAACAAAGCGATTTTGAAATATTATTTACCTTGGAAAGCTTCACCTTTTGTAAAGCTTAGTAAAGGAATAGTAATTCCTAGGTGACATATAGGCTATATTTAGTTAGGGTTCCTTACCAAAACTCCTGGTGGAAAAAATACCTCATTGCCTCATTTTAGCCGATATAAAATAGACAGAACAGTTTGTCTGTAAGCGCCTCCTCTTGAGTATCAATTAATCCACAATATTATAATGGACATTTTCCTCAGGCCGTGGAGCTAGAACTAGACACATACGCAGCCATCGTAGCGGAGATGGGCCACGCGGCGGCGTCGATGGCGAGCGGTGGGCACCCCGAGGGCGAAGCCCTGGTGGAGCGGCACGCGCAGCTCGCGGACAGCCTGCAGCGGCTGCAGCGGCTGGCGGCGCAGCGGCAGCACGCGCTCGTCGAGAGCGTCTGCAGGTGGGTCCACATCATCATCATCATCATCATCATCACCACGCGCAGCTCGCGGACAGCCTGCAGCGGCTGCAGCGGCTGGCGGCGCAGCGGCAGCACGCGCTCGTCGAGAGCGTCTGCAGGTGGGTCCACATCATCATCATCATCATCATCATCACCACGCGCAGCTCGCGGACAGCCTGCAGCGGCTGCAGCGGCTGGCGGCGCAGCGGCAGCACGCGCTCGTCGAGAGCGTCTGCAGGTGGGTCCACATCATCATCATCATCATCATCATCACCACGCGCAGCTCGCGGACAGCCTGCAGCGGCTGCAGCGGCTGGCGGCGCAGCGGCAGCACGCGCTCGTCGAGAGCGTCTGCAGGTGGGTCCACATCATCATCATCATCATCATCATCACCACGCGCAGCTCGCGGACAGCCTGCAGCGGCTGCAGCGGCTGGCGGCGCAGCGGCAGCACGCGCTCGTCGAGAGCGTCTGCAGGTGGGTCCACATCATCATCATCATCATCATCATCACCACGCGCAGCTCGCGGACAGCCTGCAGCGGCTGCAGCGGCTGGCGGCGCAGCGGCAGCACGCGCTCGTCGAGAGCGTCTGCAGGTGGGTCCACATCATCATCATCATCATCATCATCACCACGCGCAGCTCGCGGACAGCCTGCAGCGGCTGCAGCGGCTGGCGGCGCAGCGGCAGCACGCGCTCGTCGAGAGCGTCTGCAGGTGGGTCCACATCATCATCATCATCATCATCATCACCACGCGCAGCTCGCGGACAGCCTGCAGCGGCTGCAGCGGCTGGCGGCGCAGCGGCAGCACGCGCTCGTCGAGAGCGTCTGCAGGTGGGTCCACATCATCATCATCATCATCATCATCACCACGCGCAGCTCGCGGCCAGCCTGCAGCGGCTGCAGCGGCTGGCGGCGCAGTGGCAGCACGCGCTCGTCGAGAGCGTCTGCAGGTGGGTCCACATCATCATCATCATCATCATCATCACCACGCGCAGCTCGCGGCCAGCCTGCAGCGGCTGCAGCGGCTGGCGGCGCAGTGGCAGCACGCGCTCGTCGAGAGCGTCTGCAGGTGGGTCCACATCATCATCATCATCATCATCATCACCACGCGCAGCTCGCGGACAGCCTGCAGCGGCTGCAGCGGCTCGCGGCGCAGCGGCAGCACGCGCTCGTCGAGAGCGTCTGCAGGTGGGTCCACATCATCATCATCATCATCATCATCACCACGCGCAGCTCGCGGACAGCCTGCAGCGGCTGCAGCGGCTGGCGGCGCAGCGGCAGCACGCGCTCGTCGAGAGCGTCTGCAGGTGGGTCCACATCATCATCATCATCATCACTATCGTCATCATCGTCACAATCATTATCATTATCATTACCACAATCATTATCATCATCATCATCATGATCATCATCATCATCTTTACCACCATCACGAAATGTACTTTGTTAGTGAAAGATCACCACTACCCATGGACAACAACAATTCACAAGGGCTGCTGATGCGTTGCCTGCCTTTAAAACCTTATATTCAACCACCTGAGTCAGGAAACCTTACTCACCAGCAGACTCATAGCACAACAGTTACGAAGTGCTACACTGTGGTCTTCTGTAAGGTGGGCTTTATTCACCAAGATCCCCTGGCTTGATGCCCTACATGATCCCCATGATCTTCCCCAGAAGAGTGTCTCATCCGAGTGAAAGTTACACTAAGGTCCTTTAAGAGATGTAGAGCTCAGTGCTTCGGAAGGCATTTTAAGCACTGATCCTGCACTGATATCTCTACGGTCGTGTCAGATTGCTGTCCCACCGAACTATGAGAGTGAGGGAATAGGGAGTGCCCCTGTGCTCGCGCACTCACTGCAGCACTATAATATATCCTGCGTACCTGGCTGATCGTAAGATCGCCCTCCAAGGTCAAAAACGGCCTTATTAAAGTATCTTTAAGTAACCACCCGTTTTCTCTTTAGACACGAATACCTGGCAGAAAGCGCGGAGCTGGAGAGCTGGATCCAGGAGCAGTACGCGGCCGCCTCCAGCGAAGACTACGGGCAGGACTATGAGCATCTGCTGGTGAGACTTAACACACACATTCCTACTTATATTATAAATGCGAAAGTTACTCTGTCTGTCTGTCTGTTACGCTTTCCCGCTTAAACCTCTCAACCGAATTTGATGAAATTACGCACAGACAATCTTAAAACCCTGAGAAAGAACATGGGCTACAAATTATTGCGAAAAAAGGGATCTGAAATCCACGTGGACGTAGTCGCGGGCGGCCGCTAGTTACATATAAGAATATTGTGGCATTTATTTTGACAGACGCGTCGTAAGTTGGTTACTACAGCGGGATGTGAAGAGACCGTTGCTTCACATAGTGGGTGGAAGTATGGCGAAAGCATGTCTTAAGATGATGTACCACCACGTTTTTAAGTCACACCGATCTCATTTTATTTGGATTCATTTTATTTATTTTTCATGCATTTTCCATTTGTTTTTGAGAGACAGAGGAGGAGGCGCTAATGATGATGATCCTGTAATCTGAACCTTATCCCCCAGATCTTACGCTCCAAGTTCGAGGAGCTCCGCCTGCGCGTGGAGAGCGGCGCCGAGCGGTTCAGCCAGTGCGAGGAGCTCGCCAAGAAGCTGCTCGCCACCGACAGCCCCTACATCGCAGACATCGAGCGAAGACAGGAGGCGCTCGGGTGTGTAGCTGATGGACTCTTATCTTCAACTTAAGACCGGGCAGTGCGCACACTAGAGCTGCCAATCGCTTTTCTTAATTAATGCACTACAGGGCGTTTTTCTATCTCAATATCTTAAATTCATAACAATTAAATAAACATGATTACGAAACGGCGGCGCTAGTGTTCGGTTTGCACGCTCTGAAACGGTTGTGACATTATCAATATTAATATGTATTATAAATGGGATAGTGTGTTTTTGACTTTCGTTCACGGCAAAACGGGGCAACGAATAGACGTGATTTTTTATATGGAGATAGCTGAAGGGATGGAGAGTAACAAAGGCTATTTTTTTTAATATGCCCCTTACTTTGGAAAACTTGCTACTCTAAATCTACCGCGAGCGAAGCCGCGTGTGAAAGCTAGCAACCCGGCGGTGCTGGAGGCGATGTGGCCGAGCGTGCCGTGCTGCGCCCTGCAGCGGATGCCGCGAGTACGCCGGGTACGGGTGCTCAACGTCATGGCTGAGCAACTTGAATTATTTGCGAGTTCACCGAGTTAACCCATAGGATGTGCTATTTACATTGTCTACAATTGCACCATCGCATAAGGTCTTTCCTGAATTGGTTGTGTATGTGTGTTTTTGAATCTATACTAATATATTTATTTATTTAATCTTTATTGTACTTCACAAAATATTGTACAAAAAGCGGACTTAATGCCTCATGGCATTCTCTACCAGCCAACCTTAGGGCAAATCAGAAAGTGAAGTAGGTAGTGCTGATCAAAATTAAATAACTATACATATACATACATATATACATACAATATACATATATTACTATACTACTATATATTTATTGAATAACTATACTATACATACATGAATAAATACATTATAAATAAGAGATGATGCATGTTAACTACTAGGATAGTTAGACGACGATTGAGAAGGATCCACAACGAAGTACCTATGCACTAGAAACTTAAATGCTTGTTTACTCGGGGCCTGTCTAATACTTTCAGGGAGAGCGTTCCATAGCCTGGCCGTCCATAGTAGTTCCGTAGTCTGATAGCTTTAAGAGTGAAAGAATTCGCTACAAAACCGTAAATACACAATCTGTCCCGGTATACGATAAAAAAGTATGTGTAAACGAAGGCCGAGTGTCGCCGAGGGTGTAGCGACATTGTATAAAGTCAAAAGTTTACTGCATGCGGAGCTCCAAACGGAGTGCTAGTCTATAATTGCTTATTAATAAAAGACGCCAATCTGTCTCTGGTGCAGCGAGTCGTGGCAGCGGCTGGTGGAGCAGATCCAGTCTCGCGGGGCGCGCCTGCACGCGGCGGGCGAGATACACCGCTTCCACCGCGACGTGGCCGAGCTGCTCGCCCGCGCCCACGACAAGCGAGCGCAGCTGACGCGTCCCCTCCCGCCGCACAAGCGCGCGCGCGACACCAGGGACGCCGACGGAGACCTGCTGGCGCTGGACGCGCAGATGCAGGTACGGTACGACGTGAGGCACAGTCACGCGCCCGCTGCCGCCGCACAAGCGCGCGCGCGACACCAGGGACGCCGACGGAGACCTGCTGGCGCTGGACGCGCAGATGCAGGTACGGTACGACGTGAGGCACAGTCACGCGCCCGCTGCCGCCGCACAAGCGCGCGCGCGACACCAGGGACGCCGACGGAGACCTGCTGGCGCTGGACGCGCAGATGCAGGTACGGTACGACGTGAGGCACAGTCACGCGCCCGCTGCCGCCGCACAAGCGCGCGCGCGACACCAGGGACGCCGACGGAGACCTGCTGGCGCTGGACGCGCAGATGCAGGTACGGTACGACGTGAGGCACAGTCACGCGCCCGCTGCCGCCGCACAAGCGCGCGCGCGACACCAGGGACGCCGACGGAGACCTGCTGGCGCTGGACGCGCAGATGCAGGTACGGTACGACGTGAGGCACAGTCACGCGCCCGCTGCCGCCGCACAAGCGCGCGCGCGACACCAGGGACGCCGACGGAGACCTGCTGGCGCTGGACGCGCAGATGCAGGTACGGTACGACGTGAGGCACAGTCACGCGCCCGCTGCCGCCGCACAAGCGCGCGCGCGACACCAGGGACGCCGACGGAGACCTGCTGGCGCTGGACGCGCAGATGCAGGTACGGTACGACGTGAGGCACAGTCACGCGCCCGCTGCCGCCGCACAAGCGCGCGCGCGACACCAGGGACGCCGACGGAGACCTGCTGGCGCTGGACGCGCAGATGCAGGTACGGTACGACGTGAGGCACAGTCACGCGTCCCCTCCCGCCGCACAAGCGCGCGCGCGACACCAGGGACGCCGACGGAGACCTGCTGGCGCTGGACGCGCAGATGCAGGTACGGTACGACGTGAGGCACAGTCACGCGCCCGCTGCCGCCGCACAAGCGCGCGCGCGACACCAGGGACGCCGACGGAGACCTGCTGGCGCTGGACGCGCAGATGCAGGTACGGTACGACGTGAGGCACAGTCACGCGCCCGCTGCCGCCGCACAAGCGCGCGCGCGACACCAGGGACGCCGACGGAGACCTGCTGGCGCTGGACGCGCAGATGCAGGTACGGTACGACGTGAGGCACAGTCACGCGCCCGCTGCCGCCGCACAAGCGCGCGCGCGACACCAGGGACGCCGACGGAGACCTGCTGGCGCTGGACGCGCAGATGCAGGTACGGTACGACGTGAGGCACAGTCACGCGCCCGCTGCCGCCGCACAAGCGCGCGCGCGACACCAGGGACGCCGACGGAGACCTGCTGGCGCTGGACGCGCAGATGCAGGTACGGTACGACGTGAGGCACAGTCACGCGCCCGCTGCCGCCGCACAAGCGCGCGCGCGACACCAGGGACGCCGACGGAGACCTGCTGGCGCTGGACGCGCAGATGCAGGTACGGTACGACGTGAGGCACAGTCACGCGCCCGCTGCCGCCGCACAAGCGCGCGCGCGACACCAGGGACGCCGACGGAGACCTGCTGGCGCTGGACGCGCAGATGCAGGTACGGTACGACGTGAGGCACAGTCACGCGCCCGCTGCCGCCGCACAAGCGCGCGCGCGACACCAGGGACGCCGACGGAGACCTGCTGGCGCTGGACGCGCAGATGCAGGTACGGTACGACGTGAGGCACAGTCACGCGCCCGCTGCCGCCGCACAAGCGCGCGCGCGACACCAGGGACGCCGACGGAGACCTGCTGGCGCTGGACGCGCAGATGCAGGTACGGTACGACGTGAGGCACAGTCACGCGCCCGCTCCCGCCGCACAAGCGCGCGCGCGACACCAGGGACGCCGACGGAGACCTGCTGGCGCTGGACGCGCAGATGCAGGTACGATTACATGTCCACTGTTGGACGTAGGCCAGTCCCAGGGTGGGGAAGTGTGAATATCCCAACGGTGGACGCAGTATCTCGGACGATGAGACTAGAAGAACGCTGCTAGCCATTCTTTAGACGTATCTTACTACACACGCGTAGTGCAATTCGTGGCCGAACTATGAAGGCATCGCCTTTAAACTGACGGGAGTGACGCGAATGAGAAGTAGCTGAACCAAAATATCCTTGGTTTTTATGTTAATTTTGATCTTGGGATAAAAACCAATAGCTCGGCCAAGTTATCCTCCTTTAATTTGACATAATTATTTCGACAAACCGTGTTTCGTGTTTTGAGTCTGTCTCTTATAAAATCTAGGTGTTGCAAGAGGAAGGCGCGCGCCTGCAGAAGCTGTACCCGGGCAGCAACGTGCAGCAGATCGAGCTGCAGCAGCAGGCGCTGGCGGACGCCTGGGCCGCGCTCACCGCCGCCGCCGCCGAGCGCAGGAAGCAGCTGCTGCAGCACGAAGACTTGCACCAGTTCCTCACGCAGGTATGGCGCACTTTCACATAAACACACGGACACATACAAATTACTTTCGAACGACGTAGCTATCCATAGTTTCTCCGTGCGGGTGCCGGGACCATCGCGTGGAACAGAGAGGAATGTCAGTCGGCGTTTCTTTGCGTGAAATGAAATTCAATCAAATTGGCCCAAATATTATGCCTTGAGGCACACCATTTACAATTTCAGATCAAAAACGTTTGGCTTGTTAATATTTACTCTTGTGTCCTGTCATTAAGGTACGATGCAATCTATTTTAAAGATCTGAGACACCATATTCTCTACATGTTACTTGCTAAAAATTTATTGGTTAACATGATCAAATGCCTTTGGTAAATCACAGAAAATTACCTGTTATTTTTTTAATATTTTTTATTTTACCACTTATATAATTTAACGGGAATAAACGTGATCTTCATTATGTACTACTGCTTGCTTATATTTTTTATTCTCTTATACATGCTAGCGGCCGTCCGCGACTCCGTCCGCGTGGATCTCGATTTCCAATAGCCTATAGCCTTCCTCGTCAAATGGACTATCCAACACAAAAAAAAAAATTCAAATCGGTCCAGTAGTTCCTGAGATTAGCGCGTTCAAACAAACAAACATACAAGCAAACTCTTCAACTTTATATATTAGTATAGATTATATTGAAACCTTTTCTACGGCGCTAAACGTGGTTAACATCCTTGTTTACAACTACACAGGTTCGCGACCTGACGTCGTGGTGCACGAGCGTGGTGAGCGGCTTACAAGCGAGCGCTGGCCCGGGAGTACGCGACGCCGCGTCGGCGCAGGCCGCGCGCGCCGACCACGACGCCCTGCGCGCCGAGCTGGACGCGCGGGACGACTCCTTCCGCGGCGCGCTCGACCACGGACAGCGGCTCGTGCGGGAAGGTCATCCTGCCGCGCAGGTACGTTGTCTCCTCGACTCTTCAAAGCTCATTTATACTCTCGCCTTGTACCTCGTCTCGTGACTCTGCTCGCACCATGAAGTGTGAATAGGAAGCGGCGCAGGCCGCGCGCGCCGACCACGACGCCCTGCGCGCAGAGCTCGACGCCCGGGACGACTCCTTCCGCGGCGCGCTCGACCACGGACAGCGGCTGGTGCGGGAAGGTCACCCAGCTGCACAGGTACGCTGGCTCCTCGACTCTTCATGGCTTATTTAAACTCTCGCCTAGTACCTCGTCTCGTGACTCTGCTCGCACCATGAAGTGTGAATAGGAAGCGGCGCAACCGCACGCGCCGACCACGGACAGAGGCTGGTGCGGGAAGGTCATCCCGCTGCGCAGGTACGCTGGCTCCTCGACTCTGAAAGGCTCATTTGTACTCTCGCCTAGTACCTCGTCTCGTGACTCGGCTTGCATCATGAAGCGTGAATAGGAAGCGGCGCAGGCCGCGCGCGCCGACCACGGGCAGAGGCTGGTGCGGGAAGGTCACCCCGCCGCGCAGGTACGTTGTCTCATCGACTCTGAAAGGCTCATTTGTAATCTCGCCTAGTACCTCGTCTCGTGACTCGGCTTGCATCATGAAGTGTGAATAGGAAGCGGCGCAACCGCACGCGCCGACCACGGACAGAGGCTGGTGCGGGAAGGTCACCCCGCCGCGTAGGTACGCTGACTCCTCGACTCTTCAAGGCTCATTTAAACTCTCGCCTAGTACCTCGTCTCGTGACTCGGCTTGCATCATGATGTGTGAATAGGAAGCGGCGCAGGTCGCACGCGCCGACCACGGACAGCGGCTGGTGCGGAAGGTCACCCCGCCGCGCAGGTACGCTGGCTCCTCGACTCTGAAAGGCTCATTTATACTCTCGCCTAGTACCTCGTCTCGTGACTCGGCTCGCACCAAGAAGTCTGAATGGGTAGACGAGCTGGGTTAGTCCATCTAGTCATACAATTACTGTGTGTTGTATGATGCAAATAAATGATTTATCTATCTATCTATCTATCTATCAATTAGTCATACAGTATGACTACTTGGACAAAAAAAAATCCAAATAGTTATACAATCCAACCAGACATACAATTATGTAGTTATACAGTATGACTAATTTACTGTTACCACTCTTGTGATGAATTCAGTTGTCACAAAGCATGCAACCATGGATGGCGTGGAAGTTTTAGCGGAAACAAGTAATTGTTGAGATTTTTTGGTCATCCCGTTGCTCAGGTACGCATTCCATTCCATTTCAGTACCAAATGTATGAGATAAGTTTTTTGCAATTTCTGACATTTCTAGTACTCAAACTTCAAATGGTCTCATAGAGTCATTTGATCCTTACAAGAAATAGGATCGATCGGTATGAAAAAAAATTGCCTGTTTCAGCACTTTTTTTGCTAACAGTAACTTTTTTCCAAAATCTGAGAATGTATATCAAAATATCTCATAAACTTATGTATGATTGCCTAGCAACGGTTTCTTGTAACTACAACGGATTATGTACTTGCCCTTTGAACCCCATTTCAAAATTCCACCTTGTATAAGCCACAGCCTATAAGCCTGTGCTTCATACAATCACCACGACCCTCGGTAGTGTGGAATACGTCTCAAGGAGGATAAATTCAAAAAATTCAAAATTCAAAATTCAAAATATTCTTTATTAACATAGGCTATTAATCGTCAGAAAACTACAAAATAATGACTCTTCCACCGATTCGGAAAGCAGTTACTGCCGAGAAGAATCGGCAAGAAACTCGACAGTTGCTCCTTTCAAATGCCATATTTTCGTTTACAATGTTCATATAAGTTTGTCAAAAATAATAATAAATCTAATATAATGACAACAACATGTGCAGATATAAGCCACTAGAGTCTATATCGTCTGTAATCGGTCCGTCTCTCTGTGCGCAGGAGGTGGAGAGCAAGTGCGCGGCGCTGGTGTCTGCACGCGCGGCGGCGCACGGCGCGTGGGCGGCGCGGCAGGTGGCGCTGGACCAGCTCATCGACCTGCACTGCTTCCTGCGCGACCAGGCGCAGCTGCACGACCTCACGCAGGCGCAGGAGCACGCGCTCGGTGAGACACTGTTACTTAGTATAGCTGCGGCGCGGCAGGTGGCGCTGGACCAGCTCATCGACCTGCACTGCTTCCTGCGCGACCAGGCGCAGCTGCACGACCTCACGCAGGCGCAGGAGCACGCGCTCGGTGAGACACTGTTACTTAGTATAGCTGCGGCGCGGCAGGTGGCGCTGGACCAGCTCATCGACCTGCACTGCTTCCTGCGCGACCAGGCGCAGCTGCACGACCTCACGCAGGCGCAGGAGCACGCGCTCGGTGAGACACTGTTACTTAGTATAGCTGCGGCGCGGCAGGTGGCGCTGGACCAGCTCATCGACCTGCACTGCTTCCTGCGCGACCAGGCGCAGCTGCACGACCTCACGCAGGCGCAGGAGCACGCGCTCGGTGAGACACTGTTACTTAGTATAGCTGCGGCGCGGCAGGTGGCGCTGGACCAGCTCATCGACCTGCACTGCTTCCTGCGCGACCAGGCGCAGCTGCACGACCTCACGCAGGCGCAGGAGCACGCGCTCGGTGAGACACTGTTACTTAGTATAGCTGCGGCGCGGCAGGTGGCGCTGGACCAGCTCATCGACCTGCACTGCTTCCTGCGCGACCAGGCGCAGCTGCACGACCTCACGCAGGCGCAGGAGCACGCGCTCGGTGAGACACTGTTACTTAGTATAGCTGCGGCGCGGCAGGTGGCGCTGGACCAGCTCATCGACCTGCACTGCTTCCTGCGCGACCAGGCGCAGCTGCACGACCTCACGCAGGCGCAGGAGCACGCGCTCGGTGAGACACTGTTACTTAGTATAGCTGCGGCGCGGCAGGTGGCGCTGGACCAGCTCATCGACCTGCACTGCTTCCTGCGCGACCAGGCGCAGCTGCACGACCTCACGCAGGCGCAGGAGCACGCGCTCGGTGAGACACTGTTACTTAGTATAGCTGCGGCGCGGCAGGTGGCGCTGGACCAGCTCATCGACCTGCACTGCTTCCTGCGCGACCAGGCGCAGCTGCACGACCTCACGCAGGCGCAGGAGCACGCGCTCGGTGAGACACTGTTACTTAGTATAGCTGCGGCGCGGCAGGTGGCGCTGGACCAGCTCATCGACCTGCACTGCTTCCTGCGCGACCAGGCGCAGCTGCACGACCTCACGCAGGCGCAGGAGCACGCGCTCGGTGAGACACTGTTACTTAGTATAGCTGCGGCGCGGCAGGTGGCGCTGGACCAGCTCATCGACCTGCACTGCTTCCTGCGCGACCAGGCGCAGCTGCACGACCTCACGCAGGCGCAGGAGCACGCGCTCGGTGAGACACTGTTACTTAGTATAGCTGCGGCGCGGCAGGTGGCGCTGGACCAGCTCATCGACCTGCACTGCTTCCTGCGCGACCAGGCGCAGCTGCACGACCTCACGCAGGCGCAGGAGCACGCGCTCGGTGAGACACTGTTACTTAGTATAGCTGCGGCGCGGCAGGTGGCGCTGGACCAGCTCATCGACCTGCACTGCTTCCTGCGCGACCAGGCGCAGCTGCACGACCTCACGCAGGCGCAGGAGCACGCGCTCGGTGAGACACTGTTACTTAGTATAGCTGCGGCGCGGCAGGTGGCGCTGGACCAGCTCATCGACCTGCACTGCTTCCTGCGCGACCAGGCGCAGCTGCACGACCTCACGCAGGCGCAGGAGCACGCGCTCGGTGAGACACTGTTACTTAGTATAGCTGCGGCGCGGCAGGTGGCGCTGGACCAGCTCATCGACCTGCACTGCTTCCTGCGCGACCAGGCGCAGCTGCACGACCTCACGCAGGCGCAGGAGCACGCGCTCGGTGAGACACTGTTACTTAGTATAGCTGCGGCGCGGCAGGTGGCGCTGGACCAGCTCATCGACCTGCACTGCTTCCTGCGCGACCAGGCGCAGCTGCACGACCTCACGCAGGCGCAGGAGCACGCGCTCGGTGAGACACTGTTACTTAGTATAGCTGCGGCGCGGCAGGTGGCGCTGGACCAGCTCATCGACCTGCACTGCTTCCTGCGCGACCAGGCGCAGCTGCACGACCTCACGCAGGCGCAGGAGCACGCGCTCGGTGAGACACTGTTACTTAGTATAGCTGCGGCGCGGCAGGTGGCGCTGGACCAGCTCATCGACCTGCACTGCTTCCTGCGCGACCAGGCGCAGCTGCACGACCTCACGCAGGCGCAGGAGCACGCGCTCGGTGAGACACTGTTACTTAGTATAGCTGCGGCGCGGCAGGTGGCGCTGGACCAGCTCATCGACCTGCACTGCTTCCTGCGCGACCAGGCGCAGCTGCACGACCTCACGCAGGCGCAGGAGCACGCGCTCGGTGAGACACTGTTACTTAGTATAGCTGCGGCGCGGCAGGTGGCGCTGGACCAGCTCATCGACCTGCACTGCTTCCTGCGCGACCAGGCGCAGCTGCACGACCTCACGCAGGCGCAGGAGCACGCGCTCGGTGAGACACTGTTACTTAGTATAGCTGCGGCGCGGCAGGTGGCGCTGGACCAGCTCATCGACCTGCACTGCTTCCTGCGCGACCAGGCGCAGCTGCACGACCTCACGCAGGCGCAGGAGCACGCGCTCGGTGAGACACTGTTACTTAGTATAGCTGCGGCGCGGCAGGTGGCGCTGGACCAGCTCATCGACCTGCACTGCTTCCTGCGCGACCAGGCGCAGCTGCACGACCTCACGCAGGCGCAGGAGCACGCGCTCGGTGAGACACTGTTACTTAGTATAGCTGCGGCGCGGCAGGTGGCGCTGGACCAGCTCATCGACCTGCACTGCTTCCTGCGCGACCAGGCGCAGCTGCACGACCTCACGCAGGCGCAGGAGCACGCGCTCGGTGAGACACTGTTACTTAGTATAGCTGCGGCGCGGCAGGTGGCGCTGGACCAGCTCATCGACCTGCACTGCTTCCTGCGCGACCAGGCGCAGCTGCACGACCTCACGCAGGCGCAGGAGCACGCGCTCGGTGAGACACTGTTACTTAGTATAGCTGCGGCGCGGCAGGTGGCGCTGGACCAGCTCATCGACCTGCACTGCTTCCTGCGCGACCAGGCGCAGCTGCACGACCTCACGCAGGCGCAGGAGCACGCGCTCGGTGAGACACTGTTACTTAGTATAGCTGCGGCGCGGCAGGTGGCGCTGGACCAGCTCATCGACCTGCACTGCTTCCTGCGCGACCAGGCGCAGCTGCACGACCTCACGCAGGCGCAGGAGCACGCGCTCGGTGAGACACTGTTACTTAGTATAGCTGCGGCGCGGCAGGTGGCGCTGGACCAGCTCATCGACCTGCACTGCTTCCTGCGCGACCAGGCGCAGCTGCACGACCTCACGCAGGCGCAGGAGCACGCGCTCGGTGAGACACTGTTACTTAGTATAGCTGCGGCGCGGCAGGTGGCGCTGGACCAGCTCATCGACCTGCACTGCTTCCTGCGCGACCAGGCGCAGCTGCACGACCTCACGCAGGCGCAGGAGCACGCGCTCGGTGAGACACTGTTACTTAGTATAGCTGCGGCGCGGCAGGTGGCGCTGGACCAGCTCATCGACCTGCACTGCTTCCTGCGCGACCAGGCGCAGCTGCACGACCTCACGCAGGCGCAGGAGCACGCGCTCGGTGAGACACTGTTACTTAGTATAGCTGCGGCGCGGCAGGTGGCGCTGGACCAGCTCATCGACCTGCACTGCTTCCTGCGCGACCAGGCGCAGCTGCACGACCTCACGCAGGCGCAGGAGCACGCGCTCGGTGAGACACTGTTACTTAGTATAGCTGCGGCGCGGCAGGTGGCGCTGGACCAGCTCATCGACCTGCACTGCTTCCTGCGCGACCAGGCGCAGCTGCACGACCTCACGCAGGCGCAGGAGCACGCGCTCGGTGAGACACTGTTACTTAGTATAGCTGCGGCGCGGCAGGTGGCGCTGGACCAGCTCATCGACCTGCACTGCTTCCTGCGCGACCAGGCGCAGCTGCACGACCTCACGCAGGCGCAGGAGCACGCGCTCGGTGAGACACTGTTACTTAGTATAGCTGCGGCGCGGCAGGTGGCGCTGGACCAGCTCATCGACCTGCACTGCTTCCTGCGCGACCAGGCGCAGCTGCACGACCTCACGCAGGCGCAGGAGCACGCGCTCGGTGAGACACTGTTACTTAGTATAGCTGCGGCGCGGCAGGTGGCGCTGGACCAGCTCATCGACCTGCACTGCTTCCTGCGCGACCAGGCGCAGCTGCACGACCTCACGCAGGCGCAGGAGCACGCGCTCGGTGAGACACTGTTACTTAGTATAGCTGCGGCGCGGCAGGTGGCGCTGGACCAGCTCATCGACCTGCACTGCTTCCTGCGCGACCAGGCGCAGCTGCACGACCTCACGCAGGCGCAGGAGCACGCGCTCGGTGAGACACTGTTACTTAGTATAGCTGCGGCGCGGCAGGTGGCGCTGGACCAGCTCATCGACCTGCACTGCTTCCTGCGCGACCAGGCGCAGCTGCACGACCTCACGCAGGCGCAGGAGCACGCGCTCGGTGAGACACTGTTACTTAGTATAGCTGCGGCGCGGCAGGTGGCGCTGGACCAGCTCATCGACCTGCACTGCTTCCTGCGCGACCAGGCGCAGCTGCACGACCTCACGCAGGCGCAGGAGCACGCGCTCGGTGAGACACTGTTACTTAGTATAGCTGCGGCGCGGCAGGTGGCGCTGGACCAGCTCATCGACCTGCACTGCTTCCTGCGCGACCAGGCGCAGCTGCACGACCTCACGCAGGCGCAGGAGCACGCGCTCGGTGAGACACTGTTACTTAGTATAGCTGCGGCGCGGCAGGTGGCGCTGGACCAGCTCATCGACCTGCACTGCTTCCTGCGCGACCAGGCGCAGCTGCACGACCTCACGCAGGCGCAGGAGCACGCGCTCGGTGAGACACTGTTACTTAGTATAGCTGCGGCGCGGCAGGTGGCGCTGGACCAGCTCATCGACCTGCACTGCTTCCTGCGCGACCAGGCGCAGCTGCACGACCTCACGCAGGCGCAGGAGCACGCGCTCGGTGAGACACTGTTACTTAGTATAGCTGCGGCGCGGCAGGTGGCGCT